>JAMKCH010019980.1:0-40986 GCA_023653785.1 Ophioderma brevispina | reverse complement strand
AGGATCACACTCGCTCTTTCAAAAAGAGATCACCAACTTCGTCGATCCCCTGGCGTGGACTGGTCACTTTCACACCTTCTCCCTAGATAGCGTCCCTCTCTGCTATCAGCCAACTAAAGTATGGAAAGGCCCAGGACCTCGATAACATAACCAGCAGAGTTCTTGATGCAATTCGGCCCACGATGTCTAGATTGCTCCAGGAGTTCACACATGTTCCATCACCACTCCTTACCCAAGATCTGGAGGAGAGCTACTATCATCTCACTCCCTAAACCAAACAAGCCTGTCGACAACCCAAGAACGACCGCCAATATCACTACTGTGTGTCTCCTCAAACTCCTTGAGAGGATGATCCTGGCCGGCTGGATCTCCGTCGTCCGAACCCCATCTGCCTGATGACAAGCAGGATTTCGCCGTGGCCGGACACTATCCACCAGCTTTGTAAAACTCACAATGATATTGAGGAACGCTTGAAAAGCGCCGTAAGGCCTACGTCATCTGGTGGACCTTACTGCAGCAGACGACACCGTGGTGGCAGCCAGTCCTGACACTCAAGCTTCTAGGACCATCAAGGATCGTCACCTTGTACAATTCATATGTAAATGCTTGCAAACCGTAGCTTTCTTCTCAAGACCAGTGATGTACTAGTATCGCCTGCGTCGTCTGAGGAACGGAGTACCACAAGGATCTGTCCTGGCTCCTATGCTGTTCACGTGTATATCATCGACTTACCTCAACAACATCTAGAAAATATGGCTACGCCGACGTCTTGCCCTCCTCCACTCTGACAGCAACTGTACAGAAGTAGAAAGCACACTATACTACAGACATGGGGCCTACTTGCAGCATATCTGAAGACCTGAGCTGATCTGAGTGAAGCCGAAGACCACCGCTACTGCCTCCACCTCAACACCAAAGAGGCTCATCGTCACTTCAAATCAACCTCATGGAGCGCCTCTGCCAACAATCCTACCCACCCTACCTTGGAGTCAAGTGACCGCAGCTACATACCGCAGCACCTCGAGTTCGTATGTGCCAAGGTATCTTCGACGTGAGGAATAACCTCCTGTGGCGACTTGCTGGATCTTCATGGGGTGCCAGCCAACGACCCTACTCACCACTGCCTTGGCTCTGGTTCTACACACTGCTGAGATGCCTCCCAGCATGGTGAACAGCTCTCACACAAAGAAGCTGGACGTGGTACTCAACGAGACCTTGAGCACCAGTCACGGCTTGCCTCCGTCATAACTCCATCTGAATTCCTCCCAGTGTCTTTCAGGCATTGCACCTGCTAGTACTTCGGAGAGAACACCCCACGCACAAACTAGTGAATAAGTCCGCTGCGGGACAACAAGCACCTGCTGCATAACACCGACAAAGAATCACACCAACTCGGTAGACAGGACTCGCTCTCGCTGCCTTTCGCCGAAACGCCGCTAAACTCTCGCAGTCCCCATTCAACATCTTACAGACATGGATCACTGCCTGGCCTTAGATACTCCAAGACCAGACAATTTCCTCTATCACACTGAAGACAAATCTAACACCTGGCAGCAATCTCCCACTCACGTAAAAAAAAAAGAAAATAAAAGAATGGGTCACCTTAACCCGGATTCGCACAGCTCGTGCGCTTCAACAGCAACATGCACCGATGGGGGCTGCGGCCATCGCCAGCCTGCTAATGTGGCTCTCCATCACGATGCGGATCACATCTTAAGAGTGCCCTACCTTCGTCCGCCGGGGGACATAGATTTCTCTAACCCCAACCAACCCACAGTGAGTTGGCTCCAACGCTTACAACAAATGGGGTTTAGCTGCTGCTCATAACGCAAGAGCAGAACCTGAACTTCGTGCTTTTATGTTATTTCTGATAATTAACTAAATATATCTAGACGGTAATTGTAGATTTTTCTGAAATTTGAAACGTCCTCTGGGAAGTAAGGAAAGCTGATATTAATATATGCCTGACAAGATTTTACGATGCCCTTAAAATAAATTGCGTGGTATTCCCCACATAGTCCCACTGTGAAATTATTCACACTTTTGCCATTTTAGTAGACTTTTGATGACATGTTGACAGCCATCTGAATCTGAAGCAAGATAATGCTTGGTAACGTTTCTAATGGCCCTTGAAAATTATGTGTTTTTTGCACCCGCAATTTATGATTATTTTGGGCCCAATATGCCGCATATTCAATAATTTTCTATTTTTGGAGGGGGGGGGGGAGGGGCGCCATCTTGAATATTGCTGGAATGCTGCCTGTTTCATTGTTTTTTGACATTTTGGCTGTGTTATAGAATGGTAAAAGGAAGCTACACGGTTGATTTGATTGAGTACTGTTATATTTTAATTTGTGAATTATGACGTATACCTTAATTTGCAATGTAAAATGATGAGCACGACGCTCGAAAAAAATGGCATCCCCCCTTCCAAAATTTTTTTTCCTGGGCCTAATCATATCATAATTAGCAATTCCCGTGAAAACGTAAAATAACCCTCAGGCCCACGGGAAACTATAGCCCCGACGTTACAACTTGGATCATCCTTTTCCTTTTAAAGATTTTTATTATACAGTGTAGTCATAAGTTTTAAGACAATTAAGGTCTTTGGTGTTTTTGTGTTTATTAGCTGGCGTTGGTTTCACATATAATTCATTTTATAAGGTTTTGTCCTTTATTTTTAATGGTTGATTACTCCTTTAGTTAATCCAAATGTACTTTCTTTAATTAGACAATGCATATCAATAATTTAGTAAGTTTGCAGTTTATAACTCTCCTCTCTCTTGGATCAATGTTGGCCGCGGAAGCGCGCTCTTTCAAATGCCCTAACATTTCTGAAGTATATAGAAAGATGTACTTAAATGATTATGTGTTTGGTTCAATGAGTGACTAACTTATAGTCTTAAAGTAAAACTCAAAATAGATTAAAGAGACATGAGGATTTCCAGACAGAAGCGCACTCAAGTTTTTTGTTGCACCCCGGTTTTTTTGCATATTTGAATGCCCCCCCTTAACATGTATTATCTACTCCTGAGAGAATAGCCGAATACACCGTTTATATGTGATAAAGATATTACAAATATTTTCTGTCGTGCACGACCGAAATTCAAGCATTGTTTTCTACTGAACGATTACGAATAACAGCCAGGTTCAAAAATGGTTGCTTGTTTTCTTTTGTACTTGTTTATTCAATAAACCTACGAAATTTTCTCTGTAGGTGGTCTACAACGTCCATGAAATTTGAGAGAATTTGTATCCTAGAAAAATTCTCCTCCTTTCTCCGAGGCAAAGTGTTCCCAACAATTATGACCGCGATTGTGACTGCCTGTATTAATGACATGACATGCCCATTAAAAATAAAATTGTAGCTACACTCTTGTCTAATTGCCTCAATTATTTTCAAGTTTGCAGGCACTGCAATGGACTCTCTTTTGTTCATTTGATTTACTACTCTCGAACGACTTCGCATGATGTATGACACTTTTGGCTGTATCTCCTCCCAAACAAACATATCATGAGTCATTGAATGTTACAAAACATGCTTGTAATTCAGTAGAAAATACATCATAATTCCAACTCAATGGAGTATTTAAAGGGTTGCATTTCGTAGGTTCTAGAACCCTTCGTTTTATTCAATGTTCACTGGATATCCTTGAGAACATCTTAGTCACAAACATTGAGTTTGATCCCGATCTTGCTGGTTGTTGTGTTTTTGCAAACTGCTTGTTCCCACGATCCCATATGCCACTGCTGTGCTGTAATTTATGTTCGTTTACGGACAGAAAAAGAAAATACAAAATAAAGAATTTCTTACAGAGTACACCCGAGATTTGCACGTAAGATTAGGTACAGGTGGATTACTAATCTAAACGGTTGCAGATGCTATAAAATATCAACATTTTTGAGGTAAGTCGAGGGGACGAGGTTGTGGATCAAGAAAAGCCCCCTTAAGGTGTTCGTGTGGGTTCGAGAACAGTTTAGCTTGGTCTCTTAATCATAATACGTAGCTTTGATAATCTTAATATAGTCGGCATCTGGAGTGGTTCTTTGAGGACCGTCAAGAAAATTTCTGGATTCTGGAATTGAGTATTTCATGATAAACTCTGGAAATGTTATACGAAATAGAAAGACACGTTGAGGTTTCATGCTGGAAGCATGGAAATGAGGTCAAAAAAATAAGAACCAGCCTTTATATGTTATGTTAGAGACAACGCGACTTCACTTTGAATGAGAGTGGGAACAGCGCTGCTCGATAAAGACGTTTAACACAGAAATGCTAAGAAGAAGCAGGGGGCGGAGGAGGCTTAATTGCGGCGCCTTTGGTCGCCTTTGGTATCTTGGTTTGACTTCTCGTCTCCTTAGTATTACAACGTTCCAAATTGACTTGTCATTTTCTTTTTATGGTTTAAAATGAGTATAAATTTATGGTTATTGTTATGGTTAATGCTTTCTTTGACATCTCAATATGACTGTCGGCATTATTCTGAACATTGATGCCTGTATCTGTTAAAGACCAAAAAAGTCAGTTTGAACCTCGTAATACTTAAGGTGCGTGCAAATGAACTACGATTTCTATTTTTGTGTGTAAAAATATTTTTTTTAAAAAAAATAAAAAAAATAAAAAATTAAAATTGAAGGAATTTTATATTTTGTCGAAAATGAGGATTATTTCGCTTCTAACTCTAAGTCTCCGTGTATCCTAAAATCAATATGTGCACCACTAGCTAGTATACATTTCCAACACTGACTAAAATACGAATACGATGTTTTAGCTTTCGTTCGAATTACAAAACACCCACAAACTATCCAACATTACATGTACTCTAACACAATTGCTAAAGTTTATCTTACCAAGATGAAAGCATCCAGGCGAGCACCGCGATGATAAACGCAGTAGTAGGCTATCCATAGATCATTTACAACTAGCAGATACTAAAAAAGCAGTTCTTATAATCATTTGTACAAATAATGAAGTTTATTAATTACCACGGTACAGTATTTTCATGATTTGAACTGTGTCCGTTTAACAAGGCGTAAGCCAAGAATGGCAATACTATTGGAAGAGGAAAAGGAGGAATGACCCCATTCCAAGATGGAAGAGATGCGGATAGATCAGCCAGACAAGAACCACTGCTGTTAGACAAGCAAGAAACAAATATAATTGGCTTAGTGGGAGAGGCCTTGCCCAGCAATGGGATGATAATGGGGCTGACGAAGAAAGAAGCAAGCGTTAGGCCTAGTTAAAATGCAATAGTACAGCTTTCAACAAAGGGCAATATCTTTCCATGGCACGAAGAAAATCATTCATATTTGTTTTAGATGACATTTAAGTCTAGAGATCGTGTATTTAAGATCTTTAAGCTTGGCTTAATCCTAAATGATGACTGACCAGAACGACTGGACACTTCTCTTCCGATACAGGGGTGGAAAAAAACATTATTTGGGGAATTCTAAGTAGAACTTGTGCAAAATCTCTTGGCCGGTCAGAAATTGCACATGATCGTCGTCCCATTATTCGCTCACGCAAACACCGTCTACGAAAGCTATGCAAGTTCCTAGAGTGTTTCGCACTGCAGTACATCATGGGCAACGGCGAAATCCGTTTAAGTACGTGTATTAGGTGACCCATGTTTTGTGATCACCTATGAGGGGCAATAGAACGACCACATTGGAACACAAAAAGGAACCCGATGAAACAAAACAAAAATGACATGTAGATAGGTAATCTTCAATAAAGAACAAGGATCATATTACATGTTATATAAAATCAAAATAATATTGGCACTGTTATATTGGAAATTGTTATAAAGACACCTGCAAGTGGCTAAGCGTAACACTCGGTATTTGTCAGAACTGATTTTTATTTTTATGCTTTCTTAAATTAAAAGTCGGGATCCGACTTTTTAGGTGTAAAAACAGTCGTAAAATGGCATCTTCAAGACCACTGCAATGCTTCGTGCCGTTTTTCACAAAGAACAGTAATATAAGGTGTTGATTGACCTAACATAGCAATTTAAAGACAACAAAATAGGGATTTTAAATTTTCAAAAAAAGCTGATTTGGCTTTAAATGAACACGACGGACTCAAATTCTCTACCTTTGAACGTGATTGGTTGTAGATCATCTATCAAAACGTTTGAAGAGTTTGTTGGTAGAAAAAAAATAAGAAAAAAAAAAGAAGCACTGAGTTATGACCTGTCTGTGTTTTTATAAGCCCTTAAGAGAATCAGCCGTGTTGTCGACCTGCACATAGAGGCATGCCACTTTTTAGTACATTAAAACAAGGGTAGTTTGGGGAAAGGTCTCAATTCTTTAGTTTAAAGTGCAAAAACAACGATTACCAGGATATTGAAGGGTAGTCTTCAAGAACCTCAGTTGCCTTTTCTGCTATCCAGGTAATCATATCAATGAGAGCGATGTCACACATGGTTAAGCTGCTTCCCACCAGGTATCCAGTGCCTCTAAGTTCCTAAAAAGGCAATACCATGCTAAGTTTTATTTACAAGAAAGAACAGTTCTATAGTTACGATGAAAATTGAGGTAATTGAATGGATCAGTTGATAAGTAGATACCTAATATTAAGTTTGGCAAGGTAAGTGTGGTAGATATATCGAGGGCTAAAGAGTGGGGCGGGACGCCTGCTGTCTAGTGGCGGATGGGTATGTAAGCACATAAATCGCCGGGAGGCTATAGACAAGTGGCGTAGCCAGCCTTTTTTCAGGGGGCAAGGGGGGGGGGGCACATATATTGTTCAGGGGGCAAGCATCATATTATTTTTTTTAGTATAGTATATGTCTATGTAATCACTAATTTTTCAGGGGAAACAGGGGGGGCAAGATTCCCCACGGGGGGTTGGGCAGCTTCCCCCTGCCCCCTCTGGCTATAGCTACGCCACTGGCTATAGATAATGTTTATAAACAACATGAACACTCGGTCATTTTTGTCGGTCTCTTTTATTCCTGAGGAAGAGGCACGAACACAAACATTAATCAGCAGCTTACATAGCTTGCCTGCGATTTTCAAAAGCACGGCTCGTTGGCATTGAAAGGCATGGCGTTTAGAGTGACATCGTATAGCTAACACTGTGAACTACAATACCCACCAAACAAGGACAGAATGAGCTTATAATGTAACATGGCCTAGTATGTATTCTACCATAAGTGCCATAAAACGTGTATATCTTTTCTAATAAACGTGTGGAAAGCTTTGGAATTGAAACAACATTCGTTCATATTTGTAGTATTTTACTGTCATAATACAATAATAGTGCTCAGTGAGGGAGTTTCCGTAACCTGACCCTCTGACACACTTTTTTTCTGGACACACTTATGAATCGGCAAGGTTTATTCCGTTGTTTCCGAATTCATAGTGTGTAGGAAAAAAGTGTGTCGATGGGTCCGGTTTACGGAACTCCCTTAAAATGCCAGCACCTTCTCCTTCTCAAACACTGGCAGATATCATCGACTTTTTATAATCTTAGCTATTGCCCAAACCCATCTTCCCATGCTTGCGGATTTTCCTTCTCAGTTGATCGGAAGTACGCAGCAATTGATTATGTCCCCCCCGTTTTACTCAATCTCGTGCTCCTTCTGTAAGCATATCTATCCTGAGGTGAACAAAATAAGAAAACGATACAACTGTAGAATAATCCTGATGAAATGATAACGGACGAACAGAAACAATTCTGCTTTCCCTTGTCTACCTGAGGCATTTTGTACTGTCCCCTAGGTGTGTGAACTTCTTCACCGATTCCACCTCACTCACAACTTTTCCACCTGTTCCGCCGCATCCAGCTAGCTCTTTTCTCGCATTTCCCACACACAATCTTATCTCTTGCCAACTTGGTGTTACTCTGCTCATCTTTGTGCATCTCCCATGGATCCATTTCCCACATTTCTCACACCACACTGATTTGGCTTTACCCTCTTCCGCACATATGCCCCGTATGGGTGTACTTATTCACTAACACCTCCCCGTCACTCCGCCCACCATCACTTTGTGTTTCCAGGTTTACCTTCATACCCTTACTCTCAATGCTTCTTCATTTCCAAAACCACCACTCCCTCAATCCCTGCATTGTCTCACAACATTAAGCTAATTCATCAGCATACAACATCTCGCTCATTTAGTCTTGCACTCTCCGTAACCACAACACCATAACAATTGCAAATATCAACGCGACGGCACAAACCTTGAACCTTCATCTCAAACTCCTCGAACATCATACACCAACTCTTACTCGTGTATTTCTCCTTCTGACAACTCCTCACCGCTTTATAACCATTACTTCTGTTATACCCCTCTTCCTCATCGCAGCCAACTCCATCACTTTCCTACCTCTGTACTCTATCAAATGCTTTCTCCACGTCCACAAAACAAGTATACGGTTTCTCCCTTTAGCTCGATATTACTAGTGCAACCGCCTCAAAATGAGCACTGCATATCGTTCTCTTTTCCCCTGGTATAAAACCAATTGCATCCTCTCCACTTCCAACTCCGAATTCCTATTTTCTAGTACGCATTCCGTCATGTCATAAGTCCCCATCGTCAATCATACAAGCTCCTTCCTCTTTGCATTTACTACCACTAATCAGGCGCGGAGCTAGGGAAGGGGGCGCGCGCCTCCCGGTATTCTGCAAAGTCTTGCAACTCACAGCCAATTTTGGACAGTTTATAAGATAAGGTAGCCTTTCAGCCGCCCGTAAAATTTTGACGTCTTTCAATCCTGGATCCGTCCCCTGACTATACGGGGCATAGCCGCAGATCAACATCACTACCACCTCCTCCTCAAAAACCATTACCTGTTATCGTCCTATCAAGCCCTTCTTCTCGCATCCACCACCTTCCCATACATCCTTCTTGTCCTTCTTCACCAAGACCTCTTCAACCCATTCCATTATTCTTTCCCGCCCACCACAACGTATTACGTTACCTTCTTCCCTCTACCCCATCATCCTAGCCCAATGGGTACAATCATGAAATGGTGTATACATCCAAAAGATGTATCAAATTGGAAAAATATAATTGAATTTGATTTGTCACACAACCTCACTTTAATGGCTACCCGTACATTCCAGGACCTCTCACTGGCAGAGGAAGGGGAGTTTTTCTTTACATAAAAAACAACCTCTCAACAAAATCATCGACAACAGCACCAGGACCAGACTTTGACTCACTTTTCATCGATCTCACCATTAACACATGGCAACAATAGACCTAAACATATAACTGTCGGAGTTACTTACGACTGCATGAACACCAATCCAAATTTAACAAACAGCTTCGGCAGCTTCTCATCTGAACTAAAATAAAACTAACCACGATGCCTATATTGTCCGTGACTGTAATATCAATCTTCTTAATTATTCCCCTCATCCACACATCAATGACTTTATTAACACATCACCTGCAAACTCCTACAGGCCCAAAATTAACAACCTACAAGAATTACGCATACCACAGCCCCAACTCATTGATAACTTATCATCATCACCAACTCCACTGACAAGACAGAACTCCACCACCAGGGATATTTGTCACAGACACACAGATCACTTCCAATATTCCTCCTCATTACATCTCTAAGCATAGCATTGCTAAAAAAACAACAATCACTCAACGGTGACTACAGAGATCACAACATTCGCAACTTTAACCGTAGACTCAACACTGAATCGTGGGAACATATACTCACAAAAATGACCCTAACAAGCGTACAGCAACTTCATCATAACTTAACCAAACATTACAACGAATCATTCTCCCCTTCAAAAGAAGACCATAACACAAAACGTAACCACAAGCAGCCCGGGATGAAAACAGCAATTTCCAAGTCAATCAAACACAAGCACGGCCTCTACAAACTACCTGAAAGAAAACACACCAGCAACCAAACAACAATACAAACACTACACAAAACAATTACTCACACTATCGTATTGCCAAGAACAAGCACAACACAGAACAATTCAGAACTTAACAATGATTCTTACCAAAACCTGGACATTCTCAACACATTCCTAGGCAGGAAGGACCACAACTCCCTGACCATTTCACTCATATAATAAACAGATAACTGACCCGCTTGACATAGCTCACGCATTCAACGATCACTTCACTAACCTGGGCAAAACTGCTTACAATATTCCACTCCCAATAACCCATTTAATAAACAACCCTTGCAAAAAATACTTCACCTCAATTTTCCTGAATCAGTCACTGTAGATGAATGCACAAACTCGCCACCCACTAAAACCTGGTAAAAGTTCAGGTACCGATAAGATAGATCCTGGAATTGCTAACAAATCATATGATACATCATATGCACCTCTGATTCATATTTAAAAGTCCAATCACTTCTCACCTGAACATTCCCAACCACCTCCAATCAGCCAAAGTTTATTCCTATTATAAAAACAAAGATGCACATAACATTGCAAATTACAGGCCTATTTCTGTTCTTGCTCCACTTTTTCAAAACTACTTGAAAGAGTCATGTACACACGTCAGTGTCTCCTTCTTCAAAAACCAAACATTCTTGTCGATGAACAATGCGGTTTCAGGCCCAACGATCAACTTACATGGCACTCATTGAACTAACATCCAACCTCCAAACCTTGGCACTAAAAAATAAACTCCACCACATGGGTATTCCTGATCTCTCCAAGCTTTCGACACCATTGACCACAACATCTTCTTCTTCACACCTTTATCATTACGGTGTCCGTTGAGTAGCCTTGGAGTGGTTCAGGAGTTACCTAACCAACCGCTCACAATCAATTTACGTACACTCCAACCGCATCATCCATCCAACCTATCACAGTTGGCGTCCCCAAGGCTCAATCCTTGGACCCCTACGCTTCATCATTTAATGAATGACATCACCAACATCTCTAACAGTAACACACTAAAACTCATCTTATTTGCAATGACACAAACAAACCTTTTTCTCTCAACCCTAACCTTAATGCGCTCCCTTTTAACACAATCACTAACTCGCAAAAATCACTTTACTGGTTTTTTTCGGGCAAACAACTTTTCTCAATGTTTCAAAAAACTAACTACATGCTTTTTTCTCTACACACACAGCCAATCACAATCAAACGTTAACAATAGATAACCAACAACTCCCAGGACATCAACCAAATCTCTTGGCCTCACAATCGACGAAAACTAACATGGAATGAACACATCACTGTCACTACCAAAGCCGTCCTCACCAATTGGTACCTCTTCCAGTTAAACACCACCTTCCATACAACACCTTAAAATCACTTACAACACACTAGTTCTCCCCGACCTTAGCTACTGTAATATCTCGGGGCCTCCAACATCCTTCACGACTCACCCAACCTACACCACACAGACTAAATGGGCCATTCGCACTATCACAAACTTCACGCCCTAGAACTCACACTTTGCCATTATTTCACCTCACTGAAAACACTTAATTAGAGCACCTCAACCACTTCAAACAGCGCTCTCATGTTTGACTATCACAACAATCGTTTACCTTCGAACTTTAGCAATTACTTTATCACGAACAGACAAATCCACAGCTATAACACCAGACAAGCCGACAAACTCATCTTCCTCTCCCCAAATCGTCCTCTGAAAAGCACTTTATTCAGTATCACGGCGCAAAACTTTGGAAGGATCTTCCAGAATCCATCACAAACAATTACAACCAAAAAATACTTTTTAAAGCTCACGTCAAAAAACATTTCATCAACCATACAATTCTTAATAATTTTCCCTTCCCCCCAGGTCCTTTTTTCCCCTCCTCACTTTAGTCTTCATCTTCAGTTCTATCTCTCTCCTTAACTTTTTTTCTCTCCACCTCTATCACCTCTTCTACCTCTTGGCTTCCTCCTCATTATGCAATATACTACATACCTCGCAAGACTGTTTGAAAGTCTGTCATTGTCTTTCCCGTATCCGTTATTCCCGTTAAGTGGTTTATGTAGCATTAGATATATTTGTTGTTTTTGTTTGTTTCTTTGTTATGTAACATTTACCTATGTAAATATTTTATATCATCCCCATACTTGTGTCGTTATTGTATATTGGATATATTTTACTTGTATGGTTTAAAGGTCCATAATTCTATAACCCTATACGGTTGTCCATTACTGGTCCTAGCATATCAATCCCTCAAATGCTCATTTTAGCACAGCGTTTGCAATTTATCTTTATTTATTATTACTTAACATCTGTAATTATTCATTTCTTAAGTCGATATGGTTATGCTGAATAAACTTGAACTTGAACGTGTGTGGTATAATTGTCAAATCAGGTCAAATATTCGATCTGCTACGAACCAACAATTCTCTGATATAGCTTCCCAGACGTGCCGGCCAAGAAATCCTTAAATTCACGCATCACGAACTCTTGTAGAAAATTAGTGTGTACTTTCCAAAACCTCGATTTCAAGAACAATCATAACTATAGGGCGGAGGACTAGACGCCATGCATATAGGTTCGTCACTTCTGAGTTTTTGTTTTGTGTTGTTTTTGTTTTAATTCCTCACTCTCCCATCTCTCTCTCCACTCTCTCCACCCTATTTTCACCCTCCCTCGCTGCGCTCTTCAGAACAATTATGAATCCTAATACGTTTTTTCATGATAAATGGTTAAACTAACCCCCTTTAACATGCCAACTCTCCAGTTACTCACTTGACCTAACGATTCCTCCTGCATTTTTTCGCAACCAACCCTGGTTTACCGATTTATGGCAAATGTAGCGCAATATAGACTTAGATTGGACCAGCTGAAAAAAAAAAAAAAAACGGTAAGCATTTATTTCCAAAAAGTGGCACGTGGTTGAACATCAGTTTTCCTTCTATAAGAACACATCAAAAATAGTTTTATCACGACACCTCAGTTAATGTTATGAGCAGGTTTTATCTTTATTGGTCAATTGGTGGAACGCGAAAAACTGACTACTTCCACGCGTGCCAGTAAACACGAAGGCACAAGGGTTCGCGGAGAACTAGTACAATACGATTTAGCAAAAATTAGTAACACGGCATGACTCAAGGAATAGGATCTTTCACATTATTATTTCCTAATTCGTTGTTTTTTAGGGTGTAGTAAAAAAAATCAACATATTCTTTCGGAGTACATGAAAAACACATTACCTTTTTGTAAGTTTGTCAGCTCCTGCTTTGACATAATGAAGGTTTCTTCAAACTGTAAATACAATCGACGCGATTATTCAGACCGTGAATAATAATAGTACTGCTGAAATGGGACATCCCTCCCAATCAAGATTTTTTGTGCGTATTTCTTTTTTCTCTTATTTTCTTCCTTCCTTTTCAAGCATAAAAAGAGCTAAACTATTCCCCTACAGCAACATTATATGACCCAATCGCTTCGAAAGAGAGATTGCACTCTGTTCCTTTGTGTAACATGTCCGGTCCCTTTCTTTGTATATCAGCATGAAGTACAAGTTATATGAAAAAAAAATGGCCTACCTATGATTTAATTTATACATATCCCTTAATCCCAAATCCATTTTTTTGACACTTTAAAATCACGGAGCGGACCCTGCATTGTGTTTAGGGGGGATTGATCCTAGATCTAACAAGAACACATAACGCTAACTCCCTTTTTGTGGTGATCATCATGTTGTTCATTTTCCTCTAGGGACGTAATGAATATGCCCATAGCCTATTCCCCACATCATATACTACTTAAAATAAATTAGTAGTTCGATTTTCCCACCACTTCAAGTCAAATGATGTCTTAAAACTAATTTGTGGAAAAAAATGAACTAACATTTGTGCAGTGTAACGTTATTTTTGCACCACTAACTAGGAAATCGTAAGTCTTGAAAATCATGGGCGCGCCACTTGTTTGCATGGGGTCTGAAACCACTTTTTTAAAATTTTCTAAATACACTATTTTATATTTAACAATGTGTAATTTTATGATTGGCATGGTAACTTGTGTTTTCCTCTTCCTCTTCCTCAAAATGAATGGTATTTGACACCATATTTTTGGCAAATTATTCGGCACGTCAATCAATCATCAATCAATCAATCAATCAATCATCAGCTTTAATTTATTCACTTGGACACAATCACAGCAGTTGTTTTTCACAGAGGCCGTGAGGCAAATATTACATATTACACATACATGGTTAAAACCAAGGTAATTGTAAACTTGGCATGGTGTAAGGGGTAATGTACATTACATATGGAAAAGCAGTATTGTCAAAGTGTGAAAAGTGAGCTTATAAAAGCCATTAGGTTGCAATATTTTAGTTTAGATTTAAAAATGTTAGAGATGATCTCTGTAATCCATAATCTAATTTGTTCCATTCAAATTTGCAACCACGGTAAGAATACTGCGTTGTTATAATCATTCTTGGTTTAAGGAATGTGATATGTATTTACTTCGCGAAATTATAGGTTTGTATTATGAATGAAAAATATCATTAAAACAAAATGGTGTCCAGTTTTATTAGAACTTTATATTTACAGATTGCAGTTAAAAACTTGGCCTATTTGCAAGTGGAAGCCAATAAGTTCATTAAAAACACTCAGCACTGGGTGTGTCCCATGTTGCACCACAAATAATTCGAGCTGGGGCCCTATTTTTGAATTGTTTGGAGACGAATTTGCAATAGTGGAGACCGCAATTTTCCTTCCCCAAACTATGTTACAATAATCAAGATGGTTAGCACATATCATTGTACGGTTTTTAAGAATTTACTTGCAATTCTCGGTTTTACATTTCTTTGCCATGTATAATCCCTTTAAAGGGCCTTCTACGTATTTGCTCAATATTCTCATTCCAATTTTAGTTTTTCATCTATGATGACAAGAAACAAAAACCAAGAATTTACAATTCTTTTTGTTTAATTAACATTATTATCTGAATCTTTTAGTAAATGAAATTGAATTTACCGTACTAAGTCTTGTTTAGAACCTCTGATCAGATAAATCAATTCATTCACATTTACACTAAGTTTATTGATTTTATCCAGTTGTGAAGAGAATCAGAATCCTTCTTTATACATTCAATTAGTCATCAAGAGAGTTTGATGCATAAAAAGCTGTATCATCAGCATACATATTAACTTTACAGTGGAAAACAGCATTGGGTAAATCATTAATATACAATAAAGAAACCAGAGCCCATCTCTGAGCCTTGTGGCATAACCGCAGAAAGTAATTTTTGACAGCGTGATATACCATCAATACATATGAATTGAGTACGATTACTAAGATAAGATTTAACACCAATATTACATAACTTTACTAGCACCATATAAATTTTAGTTTATTTAAGAGAAGTTCATGATTTACAGTGTCGAAGGATTTCTTGAGATCTAGCATACAAAGACCGATAATTTTACCCTCAGCAATGCATTATACCATTTCACGTAACATAATTAGACAGTTGCGGTTGATATGAGGACGAAAGCCTGACGATTATTACTAAATTAAATTTTATCATGGAGGTATTTGTAGAATTGGTCAAATACAGCCCTTTCAATAACTTAGAAATAACCAGGAAGAATTGATATTGGCCTATTTCATTGCCTGGATCGCAGGGTTCTCTCTTTAAAAACTGGAAATTACACGGGCCCTTTTCCAACTGTTTGGAAAAGTGCAACTGTGAAAGAGTGATTAACAAATATGTTACAATAGGGGTGATAACTGGTGCAGCCAATTTTTATTGCCCATTCTCAAGCCGTAGATCTGTAGAACTTCATGATGGGTTTTCCAATATGCCCACTTTACATAGTGCTTCGTAACTAAAAACATTTTCGCGTCAGTATGTTGACATTTGAAAGTGAATTTCGCTTGACCTTGGGTGATGTTGTTATTTTTCCTTCAAAAGAGTTTTAAATGTGAAAGAAAAAGGTTGTCGTTTTTCCATGTGGTTAATGGTGTTTTACTGATTACTCCCGTCTAAAATGATTGTTTACAAACTTGCCTCTATTTCTGCAGCTCCGAGGGCAATGCGTATGAATTCTGCAATCTCTACCGTAGCGTAGTGAAGTTGGACGGATCTCCTAGTGATTCCTTCTCTGTCGATAGTAACATTGGATCTAAAACAAACAAAATTCAACAACTGTTATCATTTACTGTAAATCTAACATTTGGCCCTGGCCATTAAAGCCAGGATTAGAAAACATGTCGAAATTTCGAATTATTGTAATTGATTATGTAGGCTTAATGATTTATTCCAATATCATATTGGTTCATTTGAACAACGATCATGTGTAAAGCATTAAAACACAATTGATAGGTTTGGCGTGATTCAAATTTACCCCTGTACTAGTTTGACTTGATTCAATTTATCCCTGTACTAAATTTTACCCCCTTATAATCCCTTATTTACAAAGTACAGTGGACCCAAAAAGTATGATTCAGCCCCTTCAACCTAGAGAAAAAGCATCTTCAAACACCTTCCACAAAGTTCGAGAATACACTACGAAATAACTTACGCCGCTGGCACTTTATGGTATCAATTTCCCATGTACGTCAGTTTCAAAGTGACAATGAACATGTTGAAGTAGTTAGTTGGCATACGAGTTGAGTCAATCTTGTAACGCTAGAAACCATCTACAGAAACGTCGAGAAATGCACACATGCCAAAAAAGGAACGATGAAAGAGGTTTATAAAGGTCAGTATTTACTTCCAAACAAGAAGCATTTCCCAGGCAAAACTGTAAAAGGTTAGTGGCGCCATAGTTCAGTTTGCTGTTATGAAACAAGTGCAACCAGAACTCTTGGGATAAGCAAACAGAACTAGTCAATCCCCTAAAAACTATAGAAAACAACTGGACTGTACTGCACAGGTAACGTTTATAACATTTAACGTGTTTAAGGGAGCAAAACCATACCAAAATATGGTTTTGGGTGCTTTTCTGAAAGATATTTTGGGCTGAGGATAGTGTTGATCATTTATCGTAAATAAGGTGTGTAAAATTCTCCATATTTTGCTTGCATGCCTGTTATATTTTGTTTCGCCATTTAATGGAATCTTTATTTATTCTAATCTTGAAAACAAATCTTGAAGGTTTATGATATAAACTTGTATAGTTAAGAGTTATTACTTTTATACAGGTGACCTTTAAAAATTTTGGAATTGGCGATGCAGATGTAGTGAGTTAGGCCCGTTTTTAATTCATGAGACATGTATCAATGATGACTAGATCAATAACAATATAAGAGATGGGAGTTTAAGCAAACGAGGAATGTCCTTTAGAAGTCTGTCGTGAATTTCAAGCCCTGCGCTTTTTCTGGGGTTGAGACCACTAAGGTCCGATAACAAATCCTCACTAGTGGGAGCAACTAGCTTAGCAATACAAAGGGGTTACCAACTTACAACATATATTTTAGCATATAAAGTGCATCCGCCATTTGAGTTACAAGTTAAAAAGATAAAACTACAAGAAACTATAGCTAACAAGGGGGAGCTTGTAACATAGACAATAAATAGGAATTAAAATAAAATCTTACCTTTCTTTCCTCAGCAATGTTGGTAGCATGCACTCACACAGGCAAACTAGACTTGAATCTTGTGAACACGATACGTCAGATTGCAAGATAGATTGCGTGACGAGATTTAGTCGGTGCTCGATGCCCTTCGGTCAATCGGCGGGTCACGTCAAAAGCTGCCTTATTTTCCTGTCCACGAAATCCACGGGTTGAAAGACGGTTTCGAAAATACACGTATTGTCTATACCAAATTTCAAAATGTTTTTGAAATAAAATACAGTTGGACAGCCCAAGGGCGATTTCGTGCATGAACGAGAAATAGAGGTAAAGCAGCTCCGTGATGCCCGATTGACCTGCTTGGTCCTCAGTCGTTCACCACATGGTACAGTAAAATATCAATAGAACAAATCGGAAGCTCGAACGAGTATTCAGTATACAAAGTGACCCGTGTAACTAGGATCTTTTGGAGGAGGACGATTTTATTTTTCAAAAGGGGACCTTAAAAAGTGAATTATGCTTTAGGCGACCGAAAATAAAAAACCCTGTTTTACGGGCCCGACCGCCCTGATTTTTCAGTTTTGCAGATTTTTTTTTTTAGCTTTTTCCAAAAAATCATGTAAAATTAGCTGTTTTAAGCACAATTTTTGATCAGATTTTGGCAATTTGTTTTTAGAAAATTTGTTTGTAAAATTTATTTTTCTCTTGATTTTTAGATTTTTTTTCTAGGTATTAGGCCATTTGGAGCTCCGATAAAAAAAAAAATTAGAAAAAGAAAAAAAAAATCCCCCTACCCCCACCTACTCGAATGGCCCGCTCGCCCGTAAAACAGGGTTTTCTTGTTTCGTCGCCATTATCGACAAAATAGCATAAAAACTTTTTTAGCTCGCTCCACTCACAAAATCGATTTTATTTTTGGCTTTTGAGCCATTTTAAGGTTTTTTGGGACTCAATCCTCCCCCCCGAAAAAGCTTCAACAGAGCTTGAACAAAGGACACAGGCATTTGAAGTGCACGACTTTTTGGTCGCCTGCCTTAAGCAGGAAGACACATAGGATCATTTTGTTAGGAAGACACCAGGGCCGTAGCAGGGGGGGGGGGAGGTCCGCTTTTACCCAAAAAGGTCCGCTTTATGATGTTTAGGTACGCTTTGTCATGTTGAAGGCTTTTTTTTCCTTGCTTGCCTAAATTTGGTTGTATTAAGAGTTTTGCGGCATGGTAGATGAATGAAGAAGCAGCATGTTAATTGCACTATACGGGGCATAGCCGCAGATCACAATCACACCTACCTCCTCAAAAACCTTACGAACTGTTTATCGTACCTTCAACCCTTCTCTCGCATCCACCACCTTCTCATACAATCCTTCTTCACCAAGACCCTCTTCAAAAACCCATTCCATTATTATTTTCCCGCCCGCCCCACCCCCAACGTATTAACTTATCCTTCTTCCCGCTAAAACCCCATCAATCCTAGCACCAAATGGGTTAAATCATAGAAATGGTGTATAACATCCAAAAGATGTATCAAATTGGAAAAAAATATAATGGGAATTTGATTTGTCCCCACCAGCACTTTAAATGCTACACGTCTTCCAAGACCTCTCACTGGCAGAGGAAGGGGAGTTGTGTCCTTTAAATAAAAAATCACCTCTCATACAAATCATCGACAATCAGCACCAGGACCAGAATTTGTCTCACTTTTCATCGATCTCACAATTAACAAACACCACATAACCTAACATAACTGTCGGGAGTTACTTACAGATGCATGAACACACAATCCAAAATTTTAACAACAGCTTCGAGCAGCTACTCACTGAACTAAATAAAAACTAAACTTAACCACGATGTCTATATGTACGGTACTTATAATATCAACTTCTTAATTATTCCACTCATCCCCACATCATGCTTTTATTAAGCACATCACTTGCCACTCCTACATTCCCCAAAATTAACGACCTACAAGAATTTACGCATACCAGCCACACGCATTGATAACATTATCACCAACTCCCGACACAGACTCCACACCAGTATAATTTGTCACCGACAATAACCGACGAGCATTCCCAATAATTTCCTCATTACTCTCTAAGCATAAGCATGCTAAAAAACAACAATGTCCCACTAAAAAAAAAACTTGACTACAGAGGTCACAACATTCGCACATTTACCCGTAAACTCAACACTGAATCGTGGGAACATACACTCACAGAAAAAAATGACCCTAACAAAGCGTACAACAACTTCATAACTTATCCCAACATTACAACGAATCATTCCCCTTTCAAAAGAAGACCATAAAAATCGTAACCACAAGCAGCCCTGGATGACACAGCAATTTCCAAGTCAATCAAACCAAGCAACTGCCTCTACAAACATACCTGACAGAAAAACACACCAAAACCACAACCACACACAATACAAACAATACAAAAACAACTTAACTCATCACACTATTTTCGTATTGCCAAGAAAAAGCCAACCAACAGAACATTCAGAAACTTAAAAATGACCTTACCAAACCTTGACATTCCTCAACAACATTCTAGGCAGGAAGGTATCCCTAACAGATCCCACTGACCATTTCACTCATAATAATAACGCAGATAAATGACCCGCTTGACATATAGCTAACGCATTTCAACGATCACTGTTCACTAACCTGGGCAAAAACTTGGCGAACAAAATTCCACCACCTCCCAATAACCCATTTATAAACACCTTTGCAAAAAATACATTCAATCACCTCAATTTTCCTGATCCATTCCACTGTAGATGACATGACAAACTTCGCCACCCTACTAAAAACCTGGAAAAGTGCATGTACCGATAATATAGATCCTGGGATTGCTAACAATCCATATGAGAACTCATATCCCTCTGATGGCCACATATTTCCATCACTGCTCACCGGAACATTCCCAGACCACCCTCAACTCAGCCAAAAGTTATTCCTATTTATAAAAAACCAAAGATTCACATAAACATTGCAATATACAGCCGATTTCTGTTCTTTCCACATCTTTTCAAAACTACTTGAAAAGTCATGTACACACGTCAGTCTACATTCTTCAATAACACACATTCTTGTCGATGAACAATACGGTTTTTAGGCCCAAACGCTCAACTTACATGGCACACCTTGAACTAACCACCAACCTCAACCTTGCACTAAAAAATGAACTCCACACCATCGGAGTATTCCTGGATCTCCTCAGGCTTTCGACACCAGTGACCACACATTCTTCTTCACAAGCTTTATCATTACGGTGTCCTGGGTGGATTAGCTTTGGAGTGGTTCATGAGTTACCTAACTAACCACTCACAATCGTTTTTTACGTACCTCTTCCATCACTCATCCACCGCTCATCCATCAAACCTATCACAGTTTGAGCGTCCCGCAAGGCGCAATCCTTGGACCCCTACTCTTCATTATTTACATGAATCAATCACACTAACATCTCCTAACAACACTAAAACTAATCTATTTGCAGATGACACAAACATTTTTCTCTCAACCCTAACATTAATGATTATGCGCTCTTTTAACATCATGATCACGAACTCTCGCAAAAATCACTGACTGATTCGGGCAAACAAACTTTCTCTCAATGTTTTCATACTCAAAAACTCACACATGCTTTTCTCTCTACCCCAACAACCAATCACAATCAAACAGTTAACAATATATAACCAGACAATTCTCCCAGGTACAATCAACCCAATATCTTGGCATCACACTCGACGATAAACTACATGGAATGAACACATCAACTCTGTTCACTACCAAGCGTCTCACGCAATAGGTACAATCTGCAGAGTTAAACACCACCTTCCAGACCACACCATAAAATCACTTTACAACACACCTAGTTCTCCCCAACTTAGCTACTGTAATATCATCTGGGACTCCTCCAACTATCATTCACTACTCACCAAACTAAACAACCGCACAGAAAGGGGCCATTCGCACTATCCAAACTCATCCCCTAGAACTCACACTTTTTTGGGGGCCATATTTCCACTCACTGAAAACACTTAAATTAGAGCACCTTAACCACCTTCAAACCGTCGCTCTTCATGTTTGACTATCACAACAATCTTTTACCTCCGAACTTTAGCAATTACTTTATCACTACCAGACAATCCATCCACAGCTATAACAAACACCAACAGCCCGACAAACTTCATATCTTCCCCTCCCAAAAATCTTCCTCTGAAAATCACTTATTCATAATCACACGCACGCAGGCGCAAACTTTGGAATGTCTTCCAGAATCCATCACAACAATTACAAACAAAAATCTTTTAAGCTAACTCAAAAACATTTCATCACATACCATTCTAATAATTTTCCCCCAGGTCCTTTTTTCTCTCCTCACTTTTATTCTTCATTTCATTTCTATCCTCTACTCCTTACTTTTCTTTTCTCCACCTCTACCTCTTCTACCTCTGCTTCCTCATTATGTCAATAGTAACTACCTCCCTCAGCAAGACCTGTTAAAGTCTGTCATTGTCCATTTCCTATCCTTTATTTCCCGTTAAGTGTTTTGTGTAGCATTAGATTATTGTTTGTTTTTGTTTGTGTTCTTTCTGGATGTACATTTACCATGTAATATTTTATTATATCATCCCCTATCTTGTGGTCTTTATTGTAATATGAATATATTTACTTGTATGGTTTACAGGGCCAGTAATATCTATAAGCACTATAGGGTGTCCATTACTGGTCCTAGCATATCTTATCCCTCAAAGCTCATTAGCACAGTTTTGCAATTTATACTTTATGTATTATGGAATAGCATATAAATTAACATACTGTATTATTCACTTTTGTCAAGTCTTATGTTTAGCTGACATAAATACATTGAACTTGAACATGTGTGTGTTATAATTGTCAAAATCATGTAACAGATATCGATTCTCCTAGCGACCAACAATTCCTGATAGTCTTTCCTGTGCCGGCCAAGAAATCCTTAAATTTCGGCATCACGAAATCTTGTAGAAAATTCGTGTGTAATCCAACACCCTCGATTTCAAGAAGCCAATCATAACTATATGGCGGAGACTACCGCCATGCATATAGGGGGGCGGCACTTCCTGAGTTTATTTGTTTTGTAGGTATGTTTTGTTTTTCTCTCTCTCTCTCTCTCTCTCACACTCTCTTCATCCCCTCGCTCCCCCTCATCAATATTCACCTCTCCATCTCTGCCTCTTCAGAACAATTATGAATCCTAATACGTTTTTGTTTTTCAGATAAATGGTGTTTTAAAACTAACCCCTTTACATATTCGCAAACTCTCCAATTACTACTCCACGTTTACTAACCGATTCCTTCCTCTGCATTTTTTCCAAGCCACCCTGTTTATGGCAAATGTAGCGCAATATAGACTTAGATTGGACCAGCTGTAAGCCATTTATTTCCAAAGTTGCACTTGGTGAACATCAGGTTCCTCTATAAGAACACATATCAAAATAGTTTTAAATCACTACAACTCATGAATAGATAGTTTTATGAGGCAGGTTGATCTGTTATTGGTCAATTGGTGGAACGCGAAAAATGACTATGACTTCTCCACGCGGTTGCCAGTAAACACGAAGGCACAAGGGTGGGCGGAGAACTAGTAAAAACACATTTAGCAAATTAGTAACATGGCATGACTCCAGAATAGGAATCTTCATTCAATTATATGGTCCTTAATTTAAATTCGTGTTTTAGAGGGGTAGTAAAACAATCAAAACATGATTTCATTTTCGGAGACCTGAACAAACACTTCCTTTTTGTAGTTTGCTCAGCTCCTGCTTTGACATAATGAAGGTTTCTTCAAACTGTAAAAAATCGGAACGCGATTATTCATACCGTGAATAATAATAGTCGGCTGAAATGGACATCCCCTTCTCCAATCAAGATTGTTTGCCGTATTTTCTTCCTTTTCAAGACATAAAAAAGCATAAAACATTCCCCTACACAACATTATATGACGCCAAATCGCTTCGAAAACGAGAGAATGGGCACTCTGTTCCTTTGTGTCCAGGTCCGTTCCCTTTCTTGGTAATATCAGCATTTAAGGTACAGGTTATGAGAAAAACATGCTACCTATGATTTAATTTATACTATCCCTTTAATCCCAAATGCCATTTTTTGAACACTTTGAAAATCAACGGAGCGGACCCTGCAATTGTTGCGGACACAATGCAAAATTAAAACCAGTAGGTGGAAATGATCCTTATCCTATAACAAGACAAATAACGCTACCCTCCCTTGTTGTGGTGATACATCATGTTGTCATTTTCCTCTAGGACGTAATGAATAGGCCCATGCCCCTATCATAATACGTAAAACTAAATTAGTCGATTTCCACATTCCACAACTTCAAGTCAAATGATGTCTTAAAACTAATTTGTGGGAAAAATGACTAATTTGGGCAGTGTAGTTTATGCAACCACTAACTAGGAAATAGTAAGTCTTGAAATCCTAGGCGCGCCACTTTTTTTGCATGGTGTCCTGGAAAACCCTGTTTTAAAATGTCTAAATACACTAGTTTATATTTAAAAAATGGTGTAATTTTATGATTGGGCATGGTAACTGTGTTTTCTCTCTTTTCTCAAAAGAAATGGTATTTTGGACACCGCATATTTGATGGCAAAATTATTCGGCACCGTCAATCAATCAATCATCAATCAATCAATCAATCAATCAGCTTTATTTAGTTCACGGAACCATCAACATAGTTGTTTTTTTCACAGAGGCCGTGAGGCAAAATAATACATTATAAACATACATGGTTAAACCAAGGTACATGTAATCTTGGCATGGTGTAATTGGGTAATGTACATGTACATATGGAAAAGCAGTAATTGGTAAACTGTGAAAAGTGCGCTTAATCAAGAGCCCATTCGGTTGCACAATTTTTCATTTGTAGATTTGAAAAAATGTTAGAGAAAATGATCTCTGTAATTCAATCAATACTAATTTGTTCCCTTTCAACTTGCAACCACGGTACGAAATACTGCGTTTTTATAATCAGTTCTTGGTTTAGGAATGTGAATATTGTATTTACTTCTGCAAAATTTATAGTTGGTTATTATTGAATTAAAAAAGATCATAAGACAGAATGGTGCCATTTATTAAGAACTTTAATTGTTAGATATTGCAGTGTAAAATTGTCCCTATTTGCAGTGGAAGCCAATTAAAGTTCATTAAGAACATCAGCACTGGGTGTGTCCCATGGTGCACCACAATAATGCGAGCTGCCCCTATTTGACCATTGGTTTTGGAGCCATTTGCAATAGTGAGACCGCAATTTCCCCAAACTATGTTTACAATAATCAAGATGTGGGTAGCACAATAGCATTGTTAAACGGTTTTAAAAAGAATGTTACATGGCAATATATCGGTTTACATTTCTTTGCCATGTATAATCCGTTCAGGGCCTTCTTACGTATATGCTCAATATCGCATTTTCCAATTTTATTTTTCATCTATGATGACCCAAGATTTTACATTTCTTTACTTTGGTTTAATTAACTTATTTATATGAATGCTTGTTTAGGTAATGAAATTGATTTAATTACCGTACTAAGAGTCTTTGTTTCGAACCTATGTCATAAATTCAGATTTATTAACTTTAAACTAAGTTAGCTGGATTTTTAACAACCAGTGTTGTGAAGAGATCAAGATCCTTATTTAACATTCAATTATGTCTATCAGAGAGTTTGATGCATAGTAATTAAGCTGCAACCCGCTCATCAGCATACATATTACTTTACAGTGGGAAACAAATTGGGTAAATCATTAATATAAATTCAAGACAAGAGGCCCATCTATTGAAGCTTGGTGGCATATACCGCAGAAAGTAATTTTGACATCGTTGATATACCATCAATACCTGTGGATTGAGTATCGATTACTAAGATAGAGTTAAACCAATTAATTACAATTTACAGCACCATATAATTAGTTTTTAAGAGAATTTCATGATTTACAGTGTCGAAGGCTTTCTTGAGATCAAGCATACAAAGACCGATAAGTTTTAGCCCTCATCAATTGCCTTATAACCAATTTTCAGTACATTTATTATTGCAGTTGCTGTTGAATATGATGGACGAAAGCCTGACTGATTATTCGAATTAAATTATTATCATGAGGTATTTGTCGAATTGGTCAAATACAAAGCCCGTTCAATAACTTTTAGAATAACGAAGATTGAATATTGGCCTATAAGTGCCTGATCTGCAGGGTCCTCCTCTCTTTAAAAAACGGAATTAACACGGGGCCCTTTTCCAACTGTTTGGAAAAGTGAACTGGGTGAAAGAGTGATTAACCCTATTTACAATAGTGTGATAACTGGTGGCAGGCAATTTTTATTTGCCCGTGTTTTATTCCAGCCGTTTTTTACTGTAGAACTTTCATGATTGGTTTTCCAATCTGCACTTTACATAGTGCTTCGTAACCTAAAACATTTCTTTCAGTATTTTGACCATTTGTAATATTTGAATTTAGCTTGTACTTGGTGTGATTTGTTTTATTTTCCTCCTCAAAAGAGTTTTTAAATGGTGAAAGAAAAAGGTTGTCCGTTTTCATGTTAGTAACTGGTGTTTACTGATTACTCCCGATCTAAATATGATTGTTTACAAACTGGCCTCTAATTTCTGCCTCCGAGGGCAATGCGTAGACTTCGCATAGCCTCTACCGTTAGCGTAGTGAAGTTTGACGGCCATCTCCTAGTGATTTCCTTCTTCCTGTCGATAGTAACAATATTGACTAAAACAAACAACATTTCACCCAACTTTTTATCTTTTAACATTGTAAATCTAACATTTGGACCCTGGCATAAAGCCAGGATAGACATGTCGAACATTTGACATTATTGTAATCTGCATTAATTATTTAGGCTTTAAAATGATTTATTCCAATATCATAATTTGGTTCATATTGAACAACGATCATGGTGTAACACACATGCTTAAACACATTGATATTTTGCTTGATTTCAAATTTACTACCCCTGTACTAGTTTGACTTGATTTCAAATTTATCCCTGTAGTAATTTTACCCCCTTATAATCCCTTATTTTACAAAGTTACCCAGTGGACTCAAAAATTATGATTCAGCACCCTCAACCTAGAGAAAAAGCATCTTCAAACCTTCCACAAAGTTCGAGAATACACTACTTAAATAACGTCTACGCGACGGGCCGCTGGCACTTTATGGTATCATTTCCACTGTCCGTGCAGTTTCACAGTGACCATTGAAACAGGTTGAATGTAGTTATTTGGCATACGAGTTGAGTCAATCTTGAACGCTAGAAACCATCTACAGAACGTCTAGAAATGCAACACATGCAAAACAGGAACGCTGAAAATAGGTTTTTATAAAGGTCATTGTTATTCTTACAACTTTTCCAAACAAGGAAGCATTTTCCATGCCAAACTGTAAAAGGTTAGGTGGCCATGTTCATGTTTCTGTTTTATGAAACAAAGTGCAAACAGAACTCTTGGGCATAAGCAACAGAATATATCTCCCCCTAAAACATCGAAGACAACGAGGGGAGCCGAAGAGAAATGGGATAAACATCGATAAGAATGGCTAGGAAACTGGGGAGATACTAAGAGTGAAGGAGTAGAGGGATGGAAGAGCGAGGCGAAAAGAGTTAATATAAGCTTTGCCTTACCTGCCCCTTTCGTTTCTCCATAATCCCTTTAACGTGTTTTAAGGGAGCAAACCAAACCAAAATACTTGTTTTTAGGGTGCTTTTCCGAATATTTTGGGCTGAGATAGTGTTGATCATTTATCGTAAATAGGTGTGTAAAATTCTCCAATATTTGCTTGGCATCCCTGTTTTAATATTTTGTTTCGCCATTTTTAATGAATCTTTTTTTAATCTTAAACAATCTCTGAAGGTTTATGATATAAACCCCCTTTTTTTTGATATAGTTAAAGAGTTATTACTTTTATACAGGTACTTTAAAACACATTGGGCGTGCAGAATGTATGAGTTAGGCCCGTTTTTTAATCATTGAGCCACTGTATCAATAGATATAGAAATCAATAACAATATAAGAGATGGGAGTTTTAAGAACAGAGGAATCGTCCTTTAGAAGTCTGTTCTGAATTTTCACATCTCAGCCCTGCGCTTTTTTCTTTTATTCTGGGGTGAGACCACGAAGTTCCGATAACAAATCTTCACTAGGGGGAGCAATGCTAGCAATACAAAGGTTTACCAACGTACAACATATATTCTTAGATTGAGACAAGTGCAAATCCAGCCTGTGAGTTAGCAGTTAAAAGATAACTACAACAAGACAACTTAGCTACAAAGGGGGGAAGCTTGTAACTAGACTTAATAGGAATTAAAATAATATCTTACCTTTTCTTTCTCAGCCATTGGTAGCAGCATCACATCACGGCAAACTAGACTGAATCTGTGAACCGATACGTCTCCTATTGCAAATAGATGCGTGATAGAGATTTAGTCGGTGCTCGATGCCCTTCGGTCAATCGCGGGTCACGTCAAAAGCTGCCTTATTTTCCTGTCCACGAAATCCACGGGGTTTGAAAGACGGTTTTCGAAAAATACCGTATTGTCCTATCACAACATGTCAACATGTATTTTTTAATAATAACATCAACGTTGGAAAGCCCCAGGGCGATTTCGTGTCATGAAACGCGAAATCGAGGTAAAGCGCTCCGGATTGGCCCATTGGACTGTCTTTGGTCCTCAGTCGTTCTTTCACCACATGGTCGACAGTAATATCAAATAGAACAAACGGAAAGCTTCGCACAGAGGTTTCATAGATTACAAAGTGAACCCGTGTAACTAGGATCTTTTTTGGAGGAGGTACGATTTTTTTTTCAAAGGGGACCTTTAAAAAGACATTATCCTTTAGGCGACTAAAATCAAAAAACCCTGTTTTACGGGCCCCGACCGACCCTGATTTTTTTCAGTTGTGCAGAATTTTTTTTTTAGTTTTTTTTTCCAAAAAATCATGTAAAATTAGCTGTTTTTTTTTTAATTTAACTTGAAAGTTTTCTTGATGTGCATATAGAACATTGTTTTTAAAACTTTTAATTTTTTTCTTCTGATTTTTCAGATTTTGGGGCTAATTTAGGCCGAATTGAGCTCCAGATAAGAAAAAAAAATTATAAAAGAAAAAAAAAATCCCCTACCGACCGGCCGACCCTACTCGAAAGGGGTCCGCTCGCCCGTCAACAGGGTTTTTTTCCTTTCTTTTGTCGTCGCCTTATCGACAAAATAGCATAAAAACTATTTTTTTATAGCTCGCTCCACTCACAAAATCGATTTTATTTTTGGCTTTGAGCCATTTTATAAGGTTTTGTTGGGACTCAATGCCTCCCCCCGAAAAAGCTTCAACAGAGCTTTTGACCAAAGGACAACGGCCTTTTGAAGTGCAACGACTTTTTTTTGTCGCTGCCTACGCCAGGAAGACAATAAGGGATCATTTTGTTAGGAGACAAACCAGGGCCGTGCCGTGGGGGGGGGACGTCCGCTTTAAAATGTCCGCTTTATGATGTTTAAGGTCCGCTTGTCATGTGAAGGCCTTTTTTTTTCCTGCTTGCCAAATTTGGTTGTTTACGGTTTTGCTGCAAGGTATATTATGAATAAGCAGCTTGTTTAATCCATCGCCTTAACCAATGGTTGTGTCATTTAGTGGTTTCATTCCCTGTCTCCGACGGTGAACAATTTTGGGTCACCCGGCGAGCGCAGCTAGCCGAAAAAATTGGTTTGTTGCTACGCAAACGGTCCACTTCTGGCAAATCCGTACCCCGCCCCCCCCGCCCCCCCCCACATAAATTCCTGGCTACGGGCCCTGGAATTACACCATTGATTACTTGTGCACAGTGGCACTGTAGTTGTTGTAGTTTGTTGTATGTTGTTTGTTTGTGGTGAAAAGGGGTTTACATTTTCCTGTAATATCCCATATTTCAATGGATTTACAACATAGTACATGGGGAAATGTATTTTGTGAAATTTCATACAATCTTGCAACCAAGGTTTTTCTAAATCAAAATTTTATGAGGATTTCAAAAATTCATTGGTGTTCATTTTTTAAAATGTGTTTCTTTTTCTTGGGTGTTTTTTTGGGCGGATTTTGGAGTTTTTAGTATTTTTTTACTGATTTGCGATATTTTACAAAAGGCTCAAACATCACTTTTTCTGCTGCATGTTTCTTTTATGGACCTTTAATTATTAAGTGTTTCATAGTGTACAATAACTTTTTAACATGTAAAAGCTCCATATAGACGTGTTTTGGGCAAATTCTATATTTTTAAAATTTGGGGTTTTTGTTGGTCGGAAAGTTCTTTTTTTTTCTGATTAGGCCCACCTTCAGCAATTAATTACGAGTTTCCTGTTTTAGGTTTGAAAAAACGATGGGGCTAGGTACATTTAATTATTAATTATTAATTATTTTCGAAGCAAAGTTGGCAGTGCAATATTGACAATATTCGGCATTATGACTGTATAAACTAAAGGTTTAATACTATTTTTAAACGACTTTATTACACTGTTCTCATCATCTCGGCTAGTCAGTGCTTGGCTTTGCAGAGCTAGTAAAACTCTATTAAAATTATTTTTTTAAATAGATAATCTATTTTTCAATGCCTTAGTTTGGCAAATATGTCATCGGTTCTCTGAACATGTACTATAATAAAGGCCATGCGTCATGAATTGGAATACAATTAAGGGTGGCGAATGTTTTTGGCAGTAAAATTTGAGAAACCTGGTTCTTAATGGTAATCATACTTGTTCTTATCCAACCTTTGAGTAAGCATTCATTTTAAAGTCCCAGTGTGTAACTTATCTCAACCTTAAAATCATGTTCTGTGTCACCATGGCCCATAATCAACAACAAGGGTGGTAGGACTAGCAAGGCTCTGCCTTTTTAGGATGTTTTGTGAAACATCTAGACTAGAAAACACTGATTTTTTTTTTTGGCCATCAAAAGCAGAATTACAATGAGAACTTGCACTTGCGATCAAAATACTAATTAATTACATGCCCAAGGGATTGCACAGCTTGTTGGTGGGAAATCCACCACCCCCCCCCCCACCAAAAAACCCCCTCCTAACAAAAGATATTGAAACACACACACAAAATAAAACAAACAAATAAAAAATGATAATTATTCAGGAAAAAGCAAGTGACCATGTCTGTTTAAATATATGCAGCTGGTTCTCCCTTCTCTTTCTCCGACTTCATGGCTCGGTTAACACATTGTGTATGTACAAATAGCCCCTATTATCTATAAACACTGATTAGCTTCTACCCCCCCCGGGTGATCTTTGGGCATTCAAAAAAATCATACAAATAGTACCTCCCCCAGGAAAAAAAGTCTCTATACCTCAAAATGCCAACCCACATCTGTAACAAATTTTCTACAAAAGCCCCCAAATTAGGTGCCCTTTTGAGTCCAAAAAGTGTCAATAAAATGCACCCATGGCATTGTGTGCATTGGTCTCAGCTGAAACCCCACCTATCTATTCACCACTTCAGAAAGTGTCCAAAAGGCAGACATCACTTAAAAATCAAACCCCATATCTGTACCAATTTTTCACGACCATCACCCATTTGTGTGCCTTTTTTTTTTTTGAGCAAAATTTGAAAAAAATGCAGCCAATTGTTTTTATTGGGTACATTGGTCTCTGGCTGACAAAAACCCCACCAAAATCTGAAAAAGTGCCCCAAAAGGAAGGCAAATTTTGCATCTCACACAGAGACTGGAGTCAGTCTCAGTCACACGACTGTGTTCAAGTTTATTTTCTTCCACATTAACTCTTAACTAATATGGCCATAAAACATGGACCAATATTTTAATTTACAAGTGACACAACAACAATGCGTCTGGTTTCATGAAAACATTTGTTTAGGCCCACGATAATTGCTGGGAAACCTATTGGAGGTAGTTGAATTTTGCACCTCACACACACTTTTCTGTTCGTGTAATGGTCTACTTCTTAAACTCGTGGTGGCTATCATCGAATATCAGAACATCAGTATATTCAAGAATTATATTTTCATTAATTTATGGTACTTAACACCCAGGATCAGTCAAAGAAGTTATCAAAACGAAAGTTGAAACGAATAGATCTCTATGCAGACAGTTCGACTATTCTCTATGCAAGACAAGCGGTAGCATAGATACGAACTTCCACTGACATCACAGTGCGTGCGTTAAAGACCTCATCTCTGATAACCGAAGTAGTGTGTGAGTTCTACAGTATGGCTCTTGTATCTAGTGCGACATTTCTGGGATGTAACAGACACCAGGGGTAGCGGGTAACTTTCAAAACAAGGGGTTCTCAAAGGCCCTGAACCCCCCCTTAATTACTTTTAAAAACTGGTTGCGCTTTTATCCAAAAAAACCAGGGTTTTTTGAAATCCATTGATTTTTCTCTCCGAATCCACAATGTGGAATGGAGATCTTTTGCGTATGCGTCGTAACCTGTTGATCAAAAGTGTTAAAATAACTTAATGACCCCGTTGAAAGTTTTGCACCCTTTATACATACTTTTTAAAAAATTTTGTCATCAACATTATTTATCATGATTGCAGTGTCCACCGCTTTTCTTCTTTAACCCCTTTCCCATCATGCACTTGGCTGTGCAGCAGGTGCTGTATACTAAAGTAATGAAGACACAAAGATATCTCAGCTCCCATGCTGCTACTCAGATAGGGGTGGCAAATTTCTGGTAATTGCGCTCCCGTGGGTACCCGAACTTTTTTTGAGCGGGTACCGGGACTCGAAATTTTGTTATGTTTCCCAAAATAACTAGAAAAATAGCGAGTGATCACCCCGGAAGCGGCAACATGTGACATACATATGAACTCAGTTGGAGTTACTTACGGTTCAAACGTTGTCCGAATTAATTTCAAAAATCGCAAACTGTACCGGCAAAAATCGGATCATTTCCATTTATGAATCAATGTTATATTTTTGAACTATCCATTCAAAATAGATATTTAATTTGTTTTTAAAATGTGCTAAATAAACTAAATCTGTAGCGGAAACCCCAATCGGTTCCGCCAGGCGCCTCGGGTGAATGTACTAAAATGATGCGGCTCCCATTCATAAACTAGCCGCCGGTAACCACGTTAGCCAATCGCAAAATCATCGTCAATAAATTTCCATAAACTACAGTTAACCAATCGGCAAATATGATGACCACCTCAGTCCTTAACACATTAACGTTCGCAGAATGCTCCGATAATGGCGGTCGTAACCGAAACTCGTCTTCTGCGCATCTGTCACAAACCCTATTGAAAATTTTCTAATACACTTAATGGCGCTGTGATTATTTTACTTGCAACTTCCCTAATAATTTCTCGCTTTTCACCCTTCCAAAATGCAAAAACTCTTAGCTTTTTAGTAGCGAATGTGTTTTCCCCTGTTTATCCAGTACCATATTCAGATAATTTTTCAACCGAAAACTGTGTTTCGCGTAGGCGATGTTGAAGGTCTACTCAAGCCGACATTTGTTAACAGCTGCAGTTTTACAGCTTACACTAGTCTAAATTGGCAATTGCTATTTAGGTTCACGTAGTGGATTCTGGATTCCGAAATTGTCTATATCACGTTTATCATTTATAGAGTAATGTAAAGAGTTCAAGAGTCTGCCTGCCAGATTTATTTCAAGATATATTTACTGATTGTGACAATAAATTAAAAAAATCAAGCATGAAGATGTGCGATTCCATTGCCTGATTCAACTTTGAGTTGTCAAGCTTTTTTATTAATTTGAATTCAATCTGAAGAGACGTGTATTGTGTGGCCTTCACTGTAGTGTGTATGTTCCGACATGTTCCCAACACTCGCGGCATGAGATGTAAATGCCATATTTTTTGGCTTCATCCTAAAAAAATCATTAAAATACCCAGGCTTAAGGGTGAGATTAATCCCATAATCTTAAACGGCTTATATGAGGGAACTTGGAATGGATGGCAAAGATTGTACTTATAAATACGGTGAATTGTTTGGGGGAAAGTATCACTCACTGTCACAGAAACAATGCGAATCTTGCAATGTGTATTCATAGCAACATAGGCCAAACGTCGTAAGATTACACGTTCGCAGTTCGAGTTTCGCAAAACTAAAAAAAAAAGAGAAAAGTCGGATCATTCAACTTACTACCTTAAAATTTTCATTTTGTTTGCGCGATTTCATAAAAAATTGCGCGCTGCGGCGCAAAAAAGCAACTTAGCGCGAACCCTGACAGAATCTACTTGTTTTTTTTTAAAACGCGATCTGACAGATCAGGGAATGAAGAATACAAAAATTCAAGTCCGACAAATCGCACGAATTTGGTGAAAAAATTACGTTTTTATGGGAAATGTGAAATAATTAACAAGTCTGGCAAATAATTAAATATTTTACTTACGCGGTGCCGATTTCGAACGGGGGCGGTAAACAGGAAACCAGAATTAATTTGAATGGCCCTATTAGCATTTTGTGTACTGAAAAGCTGCAGTTGCACATAGAGAGTAATACAATCAAATAAATATTACGTAGTAAGTTACAACAAGTGTAAATCTTTGCATATTTTGGTGAAAATTTAAGAAGACCCTTTGTGATTTTTTACATATACCTTGGATTTGGGACACTTGGGTAACATAAGAGGTCTTTCACCTCACTCATGCATATTGCATAACCTATACAAAAGGTGTTTTTAGAGAGTTAGTCGTAGTATTCCTCATCAGATTAATTTAATACCCGACCTCAAAGTGTGACCCCATACTTTTATACATACATATCCAACAAGCCATGGTCGTTGTTTAGATTTAGAAAGAGTCTCCGAATTTGAAGGCTTACCATCCGGGCCGATGGCCTGCTAATCCAAAAGGGTGGAAGACCTCTATTAGATCCCACCTAGGTATAACTATAAATATAAAGAGACTATTTTGAAATATTGTAACATGTTCAGCATAAAGTAATACAAAATATTTCTTACATCAACGTTGATTAATGCACAGAGTTATATATGGTTTTATAAAGCAGGGGGTATGTCTCCTCTTTGGCATATTTGCTTATTAAAAACCCCACGGAGGAAGTATAGAAATAGTCGGGAGGGACTTTCAAAGAAAGACCACTCTGTTCACACCACTCCAAACACTAGAATTAAAAAAAGAGGTTTCGGTGATTTTCATGGCTCCTATAGTGCAAGATTCTCTAAAGAAGAATCTACAATTAGAATGATAAACCATCCAAAAATTTTTTGAAGAGCCCATTGCCAACGGACACTATTATACACAAGCCAACTCAACTCTAATAGATAATTCAACTTTACTAATTAATTAAAATTGGTACAGTCATTATTTCGTCTCATCGAGTTACCAGTTTGGTCGTAAATCCAACCTGTATCGGGCCAAAGCCAAAAATGGTCACCACCAAACCTAAAAAATGCCAAGTCTGCTATTGAAGTAATTGAACACCCATGGCTACAAAAAGGGTACTAACCAAAGCCTATGAACCCAAAAAAAAATTGCGCTTACATTCATACGTTATTGAAATACAGTCACTAAGATAAAACTGGCGCCCCTCTTAGTGCGACGGACGGAATTTACGACAAAATTATGATATATCTTAATACTAAAAAGATAAATTTCTGTTTTTTGTCATTTTAATATTTCTTTGATCATACAATCTTGCAACCAAGGTTTTTCTAAATCAAAATTTTATGAGGATTTCAAAAATTCATTGGTGTTCATTTTTTAAAATGTGTTTCTTTTTCTTGGGTGTTTTTTTGGGCGGATTTTGGAGTTTTTAGTATTTTTTTACTGATTTGCGATATTTTACAAAAGGCTCAAACATCACTTTTTCTGCTGCATGTTTCTTTTATGGACCTTTAATTATTAAGTGTTTCATAGTGTACAATAACTTTTTAACATGTAAAAGCTCCATATAGACGTGTTTTGGGCAAATTCTATATTTTTAAAATTTGGGGTTTTTGTTGGTCGGAAAGTTCTTTTTTTTTCTGATTAGGCCCACCTTCAGCAATTAATTACGAGTTTCCTGTTTTAGGTTTGAAAAAACGATGGGGCTAGGTACATTTAATTATTAATTATTAATTATTTTCGAAGCAAAGTTGGCAGTGCAATATTGACAATATTCGGCATTATGACTGTATAAACTAAAGGTTTAATACTATTTTTAAACGACTTTATTACACTGTTCTCATCATCTCGGCTAGTCAGTGCTTGGCTTTGCAGAGCTAGTAAAACTCTATTAAAATTATTTTTTTAAATAGATAATCTATTTTTCAATGCCTTAGTTTGGCAAATATGTCATCGGTTCTCTGAACATGTACTATAATAAAGGCCATGCGTCATGAATTGGAATACAATTAAGGGTGGCGAATGTTTTTGGCAGTAAAATTTGAGAAACCTGGTTCTTAATGGTAATCATACTTGTTCTTATCCAACCTTTGAGTAAGCATTCATTTTAAAGTCCCAGTGTGTAACTTATCTCAACCTTAAAATCATGTTCTGTGTCACCATGGCCCATAATCAACAACAAGGGTGGTAGGACTAGCAAGGCTCTGCCTTTTTAGGATGTTTTGTGAAACATCTAGACTAGAAAACACTGATTTTTTTTTTTGGCCATCAAAAGCAGAATTACAATGAGAACTTGCACTTGCGATCAAAATACTAATTAATTACATGCCCAAGGGATTGCACAGCTTGTTGGTGGGAAATCCACCACCCCCCCCCCCACCAAAAAACCCCCTCCTAACAAAAGATATTGAAACACACACACAAAATAAAACAAACAAATAAAAAATGATAATTATTCAGGAAAAAGCAAGTGACCATGTCTGTTTAAATATATGCAGCTGGTTCTCCCTTCTCTTTCTCCGACTTCATGGCTCGGTTAACACATTGTGTATGTACAAATAGCCCCTATTATCTATAAACACTGATTAGCTTCTACCCCCCCCGGGTGATCTTTGGGCATTCAAAAAAATCATACAAATAGTACCTCCCCCAGGAAAAAAAGTCTCTATACCTCAAAATGCCAACCCACATCTGTAACAAATTTTCTACAAAAGCCCCCAAATTAGGTGCCCTTTTGAGTCCAAAAAGTGTCAATAAAATGCACCCATGGCATTGTGTGCATTGGTCTCAGCTGAAACCCCACCTATCTATTCACCACTTCAGAAAGTGTCCAAAAGGCAGACATCACTTAAAAATCAAACCCCATATCTGTACCAATTTTTCACGACCATCACCCATTTGTGTGCCTTTTTTTTTTTTGAGCAAAATTTGAAAAAAATGCAGCCAATTGTTTTTATTGGGTACATTGGTCTCTGGCTGACAAAAACCCCACCAAAATCTGAAAAAGTGCCCCAAAAGGAAGGCAAATTTTGCATCTCACACAGAGACTGGAGTCAGTCTCAGTCACACGACTGTGTTCAAGTTTATTTTCTTCCACATTAACTCTTAACTAATATGGCCATAAAACATGGACCAATATTTTAATTTACAAGTGACACAACAACAATGCGTCTGGTTTCATGAAAACATTTGTTTAGGCCCACGATAATTGCTGGGAAACCTATTGGAGGTAGTTGAATTTTGCACCTCACACACACTTTTCTGTTCGTGTAATGGTCTACTTCTTAAACTCGTGGTGGCTATCATCGAATATCAGAACATCAGTATATTCAAGAATTATATTTTCATTAATTTATGGTACTTAACACCCAGGATCAGTCAAAGAAGTTATCAAAACGAAAGTTGAAACGAATAGATCTCTATGCAGACAGTTCGACTATTCTCTATGCAAGACAAGCGGTAGCATAGATACGAACTTCCACTGACATCACAGTGCGTGCGTTAAAGACCTCATCTCTGATAACCGAAGTAGTGTGTGAGTTCTACAGTATGGCTCTTGTATCTAGTGCGACATTTCTGGGATGTAACAGACACCAGGGGTAGCGGGTAACTTTCAAAACAAGGGGTTCTCAAAGGCCCTGAACCCCCCCTTAATTACTTTTAAAAACTGGTTGCGCTTTTATCCAAAAAAACCAGGGTTTTTTGAAATCCATTGATTTTTCTCTCCGAATCCACAATGTGGAATGGAGATCTTTTGCGTATGCGTCGTAACCTGTTGATCAAAAGTGTTAAAATAACTTAATGACCCCGTTGAAAGTTTTGCACCCTTTATACATACTTTTTAAAAAATTTTGTCATCAACATTATTTATCATGATTGCAGTGTCCACCGCTTTTCTTCTTTAACCCCTTTCCCATCATGCACTTGGCTGTGCAGCAGGTGCTGTATACTAAAGTAATGAAGACACAAAGATATCTCAGCTCCCATGCTGCTACTCAGATAGGGGTGGCAAATTTCTGGTAATTGCGCTCCCGTGGGTACCCGAACTTTTTTTGAGCGGGTACCGGGACTCGAAATTTTGTTATGTTTCCCAAAATAACTAGAAAAATAGCGAGTGATCACCCCGGAAGCGGCAACATGTGACATACATATGAACTCAGTTGGAGTTACTTACGGTTCAAACGTTGTCCGAATTAATTTCAAAAATCGCAAACTGTACCGGCAAAAATCGGATCATTTCCATTTATGAATCAATGTTATATTTTTGAACTATCCATTCAAAATAGATATTTAATTTGTTTTTAAAATGTGCTAAATAAACTAAATCTGTAGCGGAAACCCCAATCGGTTCCGCCAGGCGCCTCGGGTGAATGTACTAAAATGATGCGGCTCCCATTCATAAACTAGCCGCCGGTAACCACGTTAGCCAATCGCAAAATCATCGTCAATAAATTTCCATAAACTACAGTTAACCAATCGGCAAATATGATGACCACCTCAGTCCTTAACACATTAACGTTCGCAGAATGCTCCGATAATGGCGGTCGTAACCGAAACTCGTCTTCTGCGCATCTGTCACAAACCCTATTGAAAATTTTCTAATACACTTAATGGCGCTGTGATTATTTTACTTGCAACTTCCCTAATAATTTCTCGCTTTTCACCCTTCCAAAATGCAAAAACTCTTAGCTTTTTAGTAGCGAATGTGTTTTCCCCTGTTTATCCAGTACCATATTCAGATAATTTTTCAACCGAAAACTGTGTTTCGCGTAGGCGATGTTGAAGGTCTACTCAAGCCGACATTTGTTAACAGCTGCAGTTTTACAGCTTACACTAGTCTAAATTGGCAATTGCTATTTAGGTTCACGTAGTGGATTCTGGATTCCGAAATTGTCTATATCACGTTTATCATTTATAGAGTAATGTAAAGAGTTCAAGAGTCTGCCTGCCAGATTTATTTCAAGATATATTTACTGATTGTGACAATAAATTAAAAAAATCAAGCATGAAGATGTGCGATTCCATTGCCTGATTCAACTTTGAGTTGTCAAGCTTTTTTATTAATTTGAATTCAATCTGAAGAGACGTGTATTGTGTGGCCTTCACTGTAGTGTGTATGTTCCGACATGTTCCCAACACTCGCGGCATGAGATGTAAATGCCATATTTTTTGGCTTCATCCTAAAAAAATCATTAAAATACCCAGGCTTAAGGGTGAGATTAATCCCATAATCTTAAACGGCTTATATGAGGGAACTTGGAATGGATGGCAAAGATTGTACTTATAAATACGGTGAATTGTTTGGGGGAAAGTATCACTCACTGTCACAGAAACAATGCGAATCTTGCAATGTGTATTCATAGCAACATAGGCCAAACGTCGTAAGATTACACGTTCGCAGTTCGAGTTTCGCAAAACTAAAAAAAAAAGAGAAAAGTCGGATCATTCAACTTACTACCTTAAAATTTTCATTTTGTTTGCGCGATTTCATAAAAAATTGCGCGCTGCGGCGCAAAAAAGCAACTTAGCGCGAACCCTGACAGAATCTACTTGTTTTTTTTTAAAACGCGATCTGACAGATCAGGGAATGAAGAATACAAAAATTCAAGTCCGACAAATCGCACGAATTTGGTGAAAAAATTACGTTTTTATGGGAAATGTGAAATAATTAACAAGTCTGGCAAATAATTAAATATTTTACTTACGCGGTGCCGATTTCGAACGGGGGCGGTAAACAGGAAACCAGAATTAATTTGAATGGCCCTATTAGCATTTTGTGTACTGAAAAGCTGCAGTTGCACATAGAGAGTAATACAATCAAATAAATATTACGTAGTAAGTTACAACAAGTGTAAATCTTTGCATATTTTGGTGAAAATTTAAGAAGACCCTTTGTGATTTTTTACATATACCTTGGATTTGGGACACTTGGGTAACATAAGAGGTCTTTCACCTCACTCATGCATATTGCATAACCTATACAAAAGGTGTTTTTAGAGAGTTAGTCGTAGTATTCCTCATCAGATTAATTTAATACCCGACCTCAAAGTGTGACCCCATACTTTTATACATACATATCCAACAAGCCATGGTCGTTGTTTAGATTTAGAAAGAGTCTCCGAATTTGAAGGCTTACCATCCGGGCCGATGGCCTGCTAATCCAAAAGGGTGGAAGACCTCTATTAGATCCCACCTAGGTATAACTATAAATATAAAGAGACTATTTTGAAATATTGTAACATGTTCAGCATAAAGTAATACAAAATATTTCTTACATCAACGTTGATTAATGCACAGAGTTATATATGGTTTTATAAAGCAGGGGGTATGTCTCCTCTTTGGCATATTTGCTTATTAAAAACCCCACGGAGGAAGTATAGAAATAGTCGGGAGGGACTTTCAAAGAAAGACCACTCTGTTCACACCACTCCAAACACTAGAATTAAAAAAAGAGGTTTCGGTGATTTTCATGGCTCCTATAGTGCAAGATTCTCTAAAGAAGAATCTACAATTAGAATGATAAACCATCCAAAAATTTTTTGAAGAGCCCATTGCCAACGGACACTATTATACACAAGCCAACTCAACTCTAATAGATAATTCAACTTTACTAATTAATTAAAATTGGTACAGTCATTATTTCGTCTCATCGAGTTACCAGTTTGGTCGTAAATCCAACCTGTATCGGGCCAAAGCCAAAAATGGTCACCACCAAACCTAAAAAATGCCAAGTCTGCTATTGAAGTAATTGAACACCCATGGCTACAAAAAGGGTACTAACCAAAGCCTATGAACCCAAAAAAAAATTGCGCTTACATTCATACGTTATTGAAATACAGTCACTAAGATAAAACTGGCGCCCCTCTTAGTGCGACGGACGGAATTTACGACAAAATTATGATATATCTTAATACTAAAAAGATAAATTTCTGTTTTTTGTCATTTTAATATTTCTTTGATCACACAAATCACACAATTAAAAAAAATTCCTCAAAAGTTTTTTTTAAGTATGAAAAAACAGAATAATAGGTAAAATTTCCGTCCGCGTCGCCTTTTAAATGGCGATTTTTTTTTTATTTTCGAGGGCTACAAATATTGAAACAAACTTTCCAACCTATCAAATATTTTTGCAACTGTCATTTTAACAAACCATACAAACATTTCCAATATTTC
>JAMKCH010019979.1:0-21165 GCA_023653785.1 Ophioderma brevispina | reverse complement strand
GAATACTAGAAAATCTGATACGTTTAAATTTATTCATCTTGTTCCAGAAATAATATTTGACAGTCCAATCATTTAAAAAGTAGCTTATAGTTTTGGTCACTCATAACAGACTACAATATTTACGTGGCCTAATCCTCCTCTTCGCCCAACCTCGATGTTCGTGAAACTTTATCCGTTCTTTGATTGACGCCAAACAAAGGAATCGATAGAGTGTCTCACACTTTACGACAATCTATTCAATTGAATCTGTTATGAAGCCTTACATATTCGATACAAAAATGTTCATGTAAAAAGAGTTAAAGCATCACATTCTGTTGAACAAAGTTGAGCATTTCAGCTGTTAATAAGACTTTTTAGTTTTTATCTCAACACATCCCCCTCCAAATGAATTCTTACCATCGACAATATGCGTTTACTGACAGGAATAAAAAATCAGACTATAAGTGTTTGTTCAAAATTGTATATTCCTTTTGGCAAACCGATATGCTGTACTTATATATTTGTGTTTTGTTTAGTTTTTGTTTGTTTTATTTACATGTGTGTTATTTTCTCCCGCTTTTGTCGACGGAGTTAGCGATGACGATTATAAATATCACTTTTATAACAGACAGTGTTTTCGATGTAACAGTATATTGATAATTTGATTAAAATATTTAAAAAAATGAACACAAGAACAAAAAACAAACCCCAAAACAAACTAAACATGATCTGCTCATTAAAAAGTTGTGTAAAATATGAAATTGTTAAACATATGAGCCTATAGTAGATTTCAGAATAAGTGAGAGTTCTTGCATATTTCTATGGGTTGGATATTGATGTTATTGATGCGAGGGTTCAATCCTTGGCCACATGGAGATTAGACCTTTGTTGCCATTACAAAACATATTGTTACCTATACTGCACAGAATCGGCTTTTATGGAAACTGGCGAATTCAGTTCTTTCATGATGGTCTGTTATTGATAAAAGGCTAATGCCATAGTTGGCCGGGATGTCAAGGAACTTATAATCCGCTTTAAGTGTGTACTGATATAAGAATGCATTATATCCTATGCTGTGATAAGGAATACTATTTTGCAGTGTCAAAGGTAAGTTGTCTTCAAATAACAACGCCTGTTTACTGATGTTTTCATCCTGATACTTCAATAGAAGCACCTGCTTGAATCTTTGAAGTAGACTGAAATCATATACAATCTTCATATATGAGGCATAGCTATATTACTGTCCATTCATATTAGTACCATAAACTTTTTTACCTGTGGCCATTGAAAGGTATCCTCTTACCTCTCATGGTGAATGGATTGACCTAAAACTTTTAATGCGATTGCGGTCGCACTCATTTGAAATCTACTATATTATATAGCAACTATAGTAGATTTCAAAATAAGTGGGACCTCATTAAAAGTTTTAGGCCTGTCCATTCACTGTGAGAGGTAAGAGGAATTATTTTGATGGCCACAGGTAAAAAAGGTTGTGGTACTCATACAATGTGTAGTAATGTAGCTAGTAACTACATGTTTACCAAAAATAGATTATTTCACATCGTTAATATAGCGTGGAATATTTTAATTGAAGTATCAGGAGAAAACACCAGCATTATTTCATTAAAACGTTATTATTTGAACATAACTTACCCTTTGACCTGCAAAATATCATCCTTATTCACAGCATTGATAAATAATGCAATTTTTATATCTGCACACAAACACATCTAAGTTTTTTTTGGCCCTTCAAAATGGCCAACCTCGTATTAAGAGATTAGCGCAAAGCGGATTTAAACATCTCGGTCAACCATGCATAAGTCTTCTATGCATTAACAGACATTGGAGAACTGAATGCTCAGATGCTAGTAAGCCAATTCGACAGGAACTTTGTACAATGGACCACAATATGTTTGGTAATGGCACAAGGCCTAGTCCTCCTCATGCCTTGGATTGGTGAACCCCATATCCTGTCCTACCATCCCTATTCGGAATATTGCATGGAGTCTCACTTAATTTTGAAATCTACTATAGTTAATTGTGTCATAAAACCAACTAAACATTGCGGTTGTCACCTGTTGAAAAACAGACGCCCAATCCAGAGACGTCTGTCGTGCCCATATCCTCCTGTTTTTTGTTTTCGGGAAGTCATCTTGGGATATGTACTCGGACTATTATAGCCTTATTGGTGAGCAGGTTGGGGTTATCTCCTAAAGGTCCACTATCAATGATTGCTCAACCACAAAATCGAAAAATCCATCAAAAAGATCAGATGTTTCCATGTTGTGAACAATTTTAGTATCTCTAATATACTCACAACAAGTTATATGACAAAAACCTATAATAAGACAAAATCGGATTATTTGGCGTCATTTTACTGTCCGCGCGGACACTTACTACAATACTTAATTGAATGGAGAGTCATAGAGGGTTGGGGGCAAAAAGGCCCCATCTGCAAATAGCTGCCCAGGTGTTAATTTGGCAGGTATAACATTTAATAAGTACACAACTGACAAATAGCAGCAATTGCAGATGGGGCCTTCTTGCACTAAACCCTTGATGTTTGGTCACTACTGCTTTCTTCCTCTTCTATCAATTATTATATTGGGAAAATATCTATGAAATTCTACAGACTTATTCTCACGTTTAAGCTATTCCTCAAATTTAAAATTATTTTTCCTCTTTCGGGTGTATCACTGATAGTATCTTTAAGTACTTTTTCTCATTTTTTTCCTACTGTGCAATTTTTTATCACGGGCGTATGTTTTAAAAGGAAATTATCATTCTGAAAAGGCGAAAACTTATTTAATGTTCTATATGTTTGCTACATTTTTTGTGACCCTATAGACCTTACTCTTGTTACAATCGTAATTTCCTTCTGATTATGCAATCAAACTCACCATAAAATAAGGCAAAACAACATTTGATACCAGGCAAATGTGAGCCCTGGGTAGTTTTTATTTTATTACGCGTAAATTTGCATAACGTGGATTACTTTTTTTAAAACACTGCAAAATTAGCTAAAATTTATATTACGCGGTGGTTACACAAATATTAAACTATTCATTACATAACAAGGTATAATACGAGCATGCATTTCTACATGCAAACTTTAATTTGGCGTTATTATGGAGTACACCAAGCGTTGTTAATGCTATACACAATCTGGTTTGTCAGTGGTTTGTTATTTCGCACCAATAAAGCTGTTTTTGTATAGATACACGCCCCGTTTTCTGTTTCACCGGAAAAAATTCAACGAACTATTTTATATAGTCGAGGGACTGTTCCTTCTATGCTTGTTGTTTTTGTAGTCTCCATCGGGGGGCTAGGGGATAACCAAGTGAAATTCATATTATTATTAAAATCATATAATCTCCTGGGTCCCCCAATAAAACGGCATATTTTTCCTTGAAAAAGAAATAAAATGTCACTTCAATTTCATTTCCCCCAATATCAGATGACTAGTGGATACACATAGACTTCAGCAAACAATGGAGTTAAAGATATTCAATCACCGCCGCCCTGTATGCTGTGTAGAACACACTTCAATTCCCTTTTAGTGCTGCAGCAAGAGCCCGAAAAACCCTCTATTTTTCGAGTACCGGTGACCTAATTTGAACACAGTGCCTCAATTATCAAAATGAAGCTGAATCCGAAACTGCATGATGCAAAAAATAAACGTGTACACGTTGAGTTATGAGGGGGGAAAGGACCCCCTATAAAATCACCAATAAATGAAATTGACACTGGTATGCATCTCTATATAACAACTCCATGCTTTGCGTTATAATGCAGTGTTTGGAATGTACCTATCATGATTATGTAGTTAGCACATTTATTAGATTCATATATCTACTTCTAAAATGAATGTAAAGATCACCGTGGGTGGGGGGGGGGGGGGGTATAGAATCCACCAACATGGGATACATACCATCTATCCATTTTACTACATCCTCTGATTTAGTTTCTCCCATGCAGTAATTAAAATGCTTAACTATATGGTAAAGTGACCAGATATTCCATTTCAATTCATCATTTTTTATAACACTGCAAAATTTAAGCGAAAACATAAAAACATGATCCATTACCGGTGGGTAGAGTAGGCATCAAAGTTGGGGGGTTATTGGCGTGAGTGGAACTGTCCTAATACGTCAATGTGTAAGGTTGTTGATAGGATTAAAGTAACGCGTCAGCTCACGTTACAGTATTATAATATTTTTCCTCTCATATTATGAACTTACGTGGCAGTTAGCGTAACAGACCGGGTTGGGGTTGGGGCATGTTGCCACCCCAGAGATCTTTGACCGGTACGAGCTTGCCTAAAAAGCATGTCGTGAGACTATTGTTCCTTTTGAGCTATTTTTGGTGGCATTTCGATAGCAATGGTTTTGCCCTATTTTTGCAGGTAAATAACCCGGAACCCACCCGGAACTCATTTATACTGCACGTTTGGCCTTGTCTATACCCCTTAAAGGTGCTCCTTGGGGGACCCTTAGGTACCAACGTGAGTGAAAAACACCTTAGGCACTTAAGTGTTAATTGCTTTGTCTTTTTAGCCAAAAATACCAGAAAGACAATAACAAACAAACAAAAGCAAAGCAAACAAAAGAACTCTTTCAAATTGCATGAACTAACCAAGTAAAATATTATGCGAGGGTGTACATTCAATATGATTCACAGAGGTAACCTATAGGTAAGACCTTGGTATTTTTGGCACAACTGAATATACAACTTAAAACTTTAATTGATCCCAAAGTTGCAATCATTGAAGTTTAGGCTGTTACCCACCCCACCCCACCCCCCCCCTCATTAGGCCAGGTGTTTTAAAAAATAGTCTGGTTTAACATAGTAAAGCATATGGCTATAAGCAATAGCTTAAAAGTTATAATGGTAGATCATTTTTTCAGCCCGGGGTTCTTATTGGGAAAAGGGGGTCACGGGGATTTGCGGTATTTTTCAGCCGTTTTGGTTAAATAAACGTCTAATTAATATACTAAATCTCTAGCGCGTTAAAATGCCAAAGCTTTTGTAAAAAGCTTCTGGGTAACTTTTTTTTCCGGTCATTTAAGCGAAAAATATGTGAAGGTACTATCCGGAGTTGGGGTATGCCCATCAAGTCGAATGTAAGAGGGGTGGTGCCCATCCAAGAATATTTAATGGTACATTTTACAAATCTTATGGCACAGTATGGCTCTGAAACTCTGTTTTTGTAATAGAACTAGTCGATTGCCATTGTTGTAGCTGACAACCGCATGAAAATCCGATATTCCTACTTTTTTGGGCCAAACTTGGATTTTCGTCATTTTTCTGTGTAAATGCCAATTTTCTGAGTCGTGGACTTTATGACGTCATGTTACGCCATACTAGGTATGTTTGGTACTTACTTTGGTAACAATGGAAAGACCTATACTAGCACTGGTTTAAGCACGATGCTTTATAACTCCCATGAGGGGGGTAACCAACCTCTCCTACCTCCCCCCCCCCTCCCGCATTTGTAAAAGGCTTGGAAAGACGAGAGTTTCAAGTTTAACATCAAACATAAACGCATAGAAACAAAGGAGATTGCGCTGTAGGTGTCTAAATGTACTTAACTATATTTCTCAGCTAGACAGATTCACGCCGCAGCCTATTTTTACCAATTTTTCAGCTAAGAAAGATGCGCCTCAGGCCTATAAAATTTACGGAACTAACCATTTCTTAGGCTCGATGATTGTGCCACGGTCTATAGATTTACCTGAACTAATCATTTCTTAGCTAAAGAAATTAGCTACAGGCTAGGCCTGAACTAACTATCATTTCTTAGGTAGATGATGCACTACATACATTACTGACTCATCATTTCTTAGCCATGAGGGTTGCGCCGCAGGCTATAAATTACTGAAATAATCATTGCTTAGCCAAAGGTGTGCCGCCGGTCTATAAATTTACTGAACTTATTTCTTAGTAGAGGATGAGCGCAGGCCTATATATTTACCGAATTAATCATTTCTTTTAAGAAGGTTCTCCGCGGCCTATAAATTTACAGATAATAATAATTTTAGAAAGCTTACGGCCGCCAGCTTATAGATTTTTTATTGATGACTCTAAATACAATTTATCTCGAGGACCTATAAATTTATTGAACCAATCATTTCTTAGATAAAGGGCTGCGCCTGCAGGCCGATAAATAATTAATCATTTCTTAGCCCAAGAGGTTGCGCCCGAGGTCAATCAATTTTCTTAACTGTCATTTGCATGCTGGTTGCGCAGCAGTCCTAGGCTATAAATAGTGCACTAAGTAAAAAAAAATAAGAAGGGCCCTGGAAAGAAGGCAGGGCTTGAAAAATGATGGCCTTGAGATTCACCAGAGGCCTATAAATTTACTTAACTAATCATTTTATTAAATAAGGTCTCACCGCAGGCGTATGAATTTATTGATGTCCTATAATTTCTGAACTAATCATTTCCTTGCTAAGGATGGCCACATGCACAGGCCCAAGATACTTATTGAAAATAAAAGCCCCTAAAGAGGGAAGGACTTGAAGAATAAGGGAAATTGTGGAGTACAATCATTTCTTATATAGAAAATTGGCGGCCTCAGTCCTATAAATTTGGCTCAGGCCTCTAACCAATAAAGTCCCTAGTGGCCGCCCTGTCTTTAGGTTAGGAAGAAAGTCCATTACTAACCCTTACCCATGGCTCACCAGGCATTTGCTGCAGGGGGGGGGGCAGAAGATGTGCCGAGGCATATGTGAGGGGGCTAATTGTGACTTCATGGGGGGGGGTGGCATTGTTTCTTTGAGACGAGTCCCCCCCCCCCCGCTGGTTAAACCACTGCCCTTAATTACCCTAAGATTATTAAAAATTAGAGATAAACTATGAGGTTGACACCGTGGACAGTCATCGCTTGACACCGCTGTTCACAGAAGTCTAGTAAATATCGGGTTTATTTCCCTCCACAACCCCCTCCCCCCATACACACACCCCGTACACACACACACACACCCATACACACCACTCCACACACCCAAAAATCACAATGCTCCTTTGAATATAATTTCTGATCACAGTGCAACCACTGTGTTTTCTCAAGCCCAATCTCAACACAGCATTGGGGTGGGGTAAGATTTGTGGGGGGGTGAAGAACGGCTATATCACTTTATAGAAGGTTTCGGTGTCACGAGGTGTGGTCAAATAGTATATTAGTTGGACCAACTCCAGATTTGGTATAAAATTTGTCATACATGTGGCATGTTATTCACAACTTTTCCTACTGAACATAGGGGGTAAACTTTGATCCCCCCATAACTTAATTTTGTCACAAGTTTCTTTAATTTTTGCATCATGCATGTTCTGACTCCTGGGACCTATACCTACAATTTGACTATAACAACCTTTGTTCAAATTAGGTCACCACCTATCGAAAAAGTTGGGGCCTCTGCTCAGCAACTATTTCATCATGGGAGTGCAGACCATTGTTATATTGTCGCGCAGCTGAAGAGATTTCAGCTGTTACGCTCTCCAATTTAGACTGAGTACTTTTCAGGAAAAAACTTAACTCATTCACAGATAAATGAAAATTGAGCTTCTCTAGTGCGGTTCATTAAACTTGGCCATATTTTTTCATCATTTATTAGAAAAGGAAGAAGAAACATGAACAACATATGGAGAGAAGTGGGGGGACAAGCTTTGACCCTAACAACTTGTGCAGACAGAATAAAAATCCGTAACTTATTGCTTAACTGCATTTCTATTTCATTTACCGCTTTCAGAAGAAAATTGAGGTCAACGACCTAATTATAATGTACACTGGTTAGTTATTGTGAGAGAGGACGGGTTATTTGAACTCAAACGAAATCGTGGAGGTTGGTGGTTGGTAACACCTGGCTATAACAATGGCCCTACATACCCGGCCCATGTAATATCTTTAGCTATGGTTAGCTGAAGGCTATACAATCCATTGGTCTCTGATATGGGAAAAAAGAAATTGAGGTGAATTTTATATATTTTTAAGAAATGTGACCAGTTTTATGTGCGGGATCAGGCAGTTATTGTGATCGTAATAATTTATTATGAATTTACACTTGTTTTCCCTTAGCCCCCCAGATGGGACTACAGAATTTGTGATACAGTTGGTATTTGGTCCACGCCCATGGTCTATATAGGGTATGGGAAATACCCGAGGGTGTTTTGAATCAATCCCACAATGCATTACAATGTGTCGACACTGTACTGTACTAAAACACATGTCAGACTTAGGGATTAAAGTATTGAAGTTTAAGAACCACAAGACATTCGTGATCATGCTAAAAAAATCCTAAGTGCTAATGTTAGTGGGCTAAAAATGAGTGTAGAAGTTAGAGTTTTATGTGTTAGGAATAGGGTTTTTGGGGATCACTGACCTTATTGAGGGTGATGAAATTTCCCAAAACTGGTTTGCATTGTGGGATTGACTCAGTCGATCCATGCAAATTTAGTTTGGCGTCATTATGAGTACACCAAGCGTGTTAATGCCTGCTATGTCACAGTCATGACTATTTTCATTTGATATGTCCGAATATTGAGGGGGTAGAGTGATCTTCCCACAATGCAGGTTCTGCAATACAATTTTGCACTGGTTGTCACATGGTGACCAAAAGTCCTAAAGCGGCACTGGCACATTTTCACAAATATGAATTGATTCAAGTTTGCTCTCAAATGATTAGTCTAGGCCATGGAAGAACACAAGAAATTTTACAATAAATACCATACCCAAAAAACAGATAGGGACATTGATAGCTATTGAAGGGGATAAAGGACATCCGGGTAATTTTTTAGGCCAACTTTAAGTTTCCATAACTTGAATCAAAAATGTGATATACAGAAATATTTTTGGACTCGTATCACTGATATTAAAACTACAAAGGTTATTTATAGGACCGGTCAAACAGCCATGTGCCTAGCGTTGGGAAAACATGCATACGGCGTGCGTTGTTCTTGTGTTAACGCCATTTTCGTATGTTGCGATTTAGCGTAGCCGGCGGACGTTAAATACAAAATCGTTATGTTACACATAAGAAGTGCTTTGGTATTACATTCGGGTGAGGCTTTGTCTATAAAAGCTTACAACCATGCAAAATATCGATTTTGAAAAATCTTGAGGGCGCCACTATTTTTCAAATGGGCCAGTGTCTCTATAAGTAGATGGTCAGAATTCTTCCCAATCTGTAATTAGTTGTGTTCAACATAGAGTTTATGTAACCAAAAGTCCCTAACGGAAAGAACATTCCAATCTTGTAATTTAAGGACTTACATGTGAAAACCAGTGCCAAAAAAAATTGAAAAAATGCATTTGTGGAAACGAACACTATACTCCTATAGGTCTGAATTGTGATCTTACAATTAGAAGTAGTTATATAAATATGGATGGCTGGGGTCGTAACAGAAAATATCGCACGAGCATAGATCAAATATCGAGTCGCGAGCGAAGACGAAGACGAGCCTTGAGATTTTCTTGATATTATCGAGGGCGATATTTCTGTTATCAACCGAAAAGTAAAAGTCATCAATATATTATTATATGCAAAAAGAAGTACTCGACCATGTGACGAAAACAGTTTTAAAATTGGCTTCAAAACTAATAAAAGGAAAGTACTGTTTGACCCGTTGCCCAAATTTGTGGCGTATTGTGCAGTGTGGACGGTAAGCGCTACTCGACACTGCAGTATGCACACCAGATGCATAATTATATTATTATGCAATCTGTGGTGCATACCAAAGTGCGATGAGCGAGTCCCCCCCCCCCCCCCCCCCCCCCCACACGCACAAACGCAAAAATATTAGCGATTCGGTCATTTGCAAAACGGTCAAAGCTCAAATACTCTCTTTTTATGAGTTTTGAGCCATGTTAAAAAAAATTTCGCCAGTCAGTTTCTTCTTGCATAAGAATACAAATATTGGATGACTAACTAAACACTACAAATCAAATTGAAAAACCAATTGTTTTAAATTTGATAAATAAAAAGTTTATCTGGAAAAAACACGCACGGTTTTACATTAAAAAATAAGATTTTTTGCATGTCTGTAACAGGTATAGGTATCCGAAACACACCAGGCAAGTGATACGGACTGAAAGCAAACTCAGGACAAATCGGATATTTTAATCATAGTTCTCATAAACTCTTCCGTCGTGGGCACTTCGACAACACACAGTGAATGGAGATTCATATCTTCAAACACTGCTATTTTTTCCTTTTCTGACAATTTTTCGATTGTTTAAAATAACTTATGAGAATTCTACAGACTTCACTTTTAAAGTGGGATGGCCCGATTTAAGTATATAAGATTTTCATCAGAATGGCATTCACCCTAAAATTCCATCTGTAGTTTCGCGCCTATCCTTTTTGATGTGAGAGCTGGAGACGTGATTTTGCCAGCTCCATAGGGTACTGTGTAAAATTAATATTGGTCGACCAAAATGGAGTACATTTTCACTATAACTTTTAAAACCAAACATCCTTTATCCCTATAAAAAGATTCACAGGGTAAATGGGAAAAGCTGAGAAAAAGAGTAGCTTTCTTCTGATACCAGAGGGTTAGTTGAGTCAATCAATGGAGTTACAAATACGGGGTCAAAAATAACCCTAAAAGGGTCAATTTGACCAAGTAGCTACTGTCAATTATGCACCGACTAAAAAGGGTCAATTTGACCCCACTGATCTGGTCAAAAATATGAACCCAAAAAGTAGTTAAAAATAACTTTGGGGTTAAAATGACTATATTGGGGGTCATATATTTTTTTGAAAAATAACCCTTTGGGGTAAAAAATGACTATATTTAATAGTCATTTGGTTAATCGGGATGCAAAAAAATCTTGATAAAGAAAATAACCCCAAATGTAGTTGATATCAACTACCTCCCTTGGTCAAAGAGGACTATATTTAGGGTCATTTGAAACTGAACAGGGGTCATTTCAATATTGATGCTAAAACAGAAAATGACCCCGAACGTGGTTGATTTCAACCATAAAAGTGACCACGTAAAATGGTTGATATTTGACCCCGTCGTTTTAAGTGTGTACTGATCACAAACTGCTTGAGTTTTCAATTTGTACCAGAGGCATAAGGATAAAAAGTGTTTTGTGTTTAATTTTAAGAAGGCAAACTTTAACATCATTAGGTCTGAGCTCCGTAATACCGTTCAGCAATGTTTTCAAGGGCGCCAATGTGAATGTGGCCTGGACTGCATCTAACAAAAAAATCAATGTTTTGGAGACTTCAATTGGTCCTGATAGCATCTCTCCAAAAGTCCTCAAGGAATGTGCTTCCAAGATTGGTTCACCCTTGTGCTTTGTAGTACAGGAGAGTTGCCTAGTGTTTGGCTTTGTGCTAAAATCCCGTGTTTAAAAAGGGTGACATGAATGAGGTGGAAATTACAGACTAATTTAACTTTTATATATGTATTTGCAACAAAATCATGTAAAGGGCTATTTTCAACGTTCTTTTCCCTTATATTAAGGACCAGCTGTATCATCTTCAACATGGTTTTGTTAAAGGACGTTCAACTGTCACTCAACTTATTTCCGTTTTTCATGACATAAGTACCCAAATGGACAGAGCAGGGCAAGTCGATATGATATACCTTAACTTTTTCAAAGCCTTTGACAGTGTTTCTCATACCTAATTGCTTGTTCACAAATTAGAATCATTCGGTATCTACTCCAACCTCCTTGTTTGGTTCAAATCATATTGTCCATTCGAAAACAACGTGTTGTTGTTGAAGGTACCTTTTATAGCTTTTTATGACTGGCTTCCGGTGTTGCCATGAGTACCACAGGGCTCCATTTTAGACCCTCTGTTGTTCATTTTGTACATCGACGACATGCCCAGTTCTGCCCGGCATTCTGCAATTGCTTTATTTTCCTGCCAACTCTAAGTGTTTTAAGAATATTCAAACCTTATCTGACTAAAAATACCTCAAGCATGATATTGATGCTCTCAATTGATTGGAGTATTACATGGGATTTGAATTTTTATCCATACGAATGTCTGATTATTTCAATGACTTGATCCGGGAAGTGTTTTAAATTTGATTATAAAATGAATGTTATTGTCCATGACAGAAAAAAAGGCATGGTGAAACGTACAATTGGATATGATGCGCCAGATATGGTAGCTAAAACTCTCTACTCAGCCCTTGTCAGGAGTGATTTAGAATATGCTAACTCCCTGTGGAGTGGTACATCTAAACACAATATTCAGAGGAGAACTACCAAGTATATTCTTCACTATCCTGACATGGGCTCAGAGATAGACTCGAAACTTGATTTATTGCCACTTACCTGAAGAAGAGAAATAAGTGGTCTCAGCCTATTTCACAGATGCAGGTTTGGCCAGAATGACACTTCATTATATAATGAAGTGGCCATCCGACCACTGTAGTTGTTCCTATGATAGCTTATGATTGCCGCCTTCATATTCCACAGGATTGCAAAATGGAATCTCACATAAATCCACATGCAAATTTTTTCACCGGATTGTTCCTATATGTAATCAACTATCTCCCCACAAAATACATGTAGTAATACGGTACTTACTGCATATACTTTTAATAAAATTTGTTTAGTGTCTGGACATCGATCAAGCTGAATACTTTGATCAAACGTAGGGTGGAAATAAAGTACAGACTTTTTCTATCGATAGATTTTAGTGTATTAGGACCCAAGCCAATAATGTGTTGAGGATGTGCAAAATTTCGTGCAGTAGCATTTTCTAAAAATCCAATATGGCCGCAACCACTCTCAAATTCATTCAAATGGCCATAATTTTATGCTCCATATCCAGTTTTTCAAGCACGTGTAGGTGATTTGATCACAACATTACAAACAAATCCAATATTACCGCGCCCTGAAAACCAAGCTAAACCAAGATGGCCCGAAATCATCAAATTGATTATAATTCATCAAGTGTTTGTGATAGAGACTCAATCTTAACATTTTCGCGTGCTAATTGAATTACAAAAATGCAAGCTAAGGATGTTTAATGGAAAACACGTATCTCATACCTTGATTTACACCTTTATAATTAGACTAGACGAGATTCTCAAAGAGATGCTTAATTAAAGAAGTACAGGCATTTTTTAGTAGAAGCGTTTCAAACAACTTTTCTAGACTGATTTTTTATGCTGATTACGAAAATACCGGTTGCTTTACTAAATTTTGAGTGCAACGGGGTCAAAATGTAAAAAATTCAAAATGGCCGCCAAATGCATAATATTTCATCTTTATTTTTTTGTAATTAATGCATTTTTATTTTTAAAAGTAATCCGACTTACTTCTATATACCGTCCCTTGAAGCTGAGCATATTTTCAATAACTTACCAGCATAAGTTCTTTCCACATGAGCCGAAATTGGAGAAAATTCAAAATGGCCGCCAAAATACTGACGTAATAAAATGAAAAATATATACTTCCTCAAATGTGAATTTTCTATTCAAAATTTATTTTATAAAGAAAGGACAGGTACATGGAGTACTGTATCCAGTGAAAGGAAGACTACTTGAGGCAATTTCACATCTAAATGCCATGACATTCTATTTCTAGGTGTCTTAGAATAAGAAAGTGGCATAGGCCTACTATGATATGCTTTGTTAAATTTTGTGTATAGTCACTTTGTAGGCCTAGCTATAGGTCATACTTTTATTTATGCAAAATATAAATTGTAGACTAGAATGTCTGGACCTTCGAAATGACTTGCAAGATATTTGGAAAGGCCTAACAGCATTTAAATTCCGTAGGAAGTGAAGGGTCGAATTTAAGGTTATACAAGGGTCAAACCTTTAAACTGCTCCAATCATGTTGAAATGTATACCATATTTTGAACCATCTATGACCATTGACCAAAGAAGTTGTTCATCTAGCTTAATGTGTCAAAATAAGGAATAGTTTGTAGCATCTGCAATGCATCGTTATCATGTTATGCGACAAAATATGTCATAGGGCACATAATTTAATTGGTGTTGACCTTCGTTGACCCTTATCTCCGTAAGTAAACGTTTAACATAAGCAAAACTATACTTTTGAGGAGTCCTCTTTCCTCGGGCAATAATTTGCAAGTATTTAAAATATAATCAGATTAACTTTTAATATTGACCCTGTACAAATTGAGATTGACCTTTTTTACCATTTAGTCATTTTTACCCTATAACTCCAAACCAATGGTCGTAGGTGGTACAAACTATACATTTTTGGAATCCTTATGACAAGATGGACAATATGGCATACTTTTCAACTTGATTGGAGCATTTTAAAAGTTTTAACCCGTGTAACCTTAAATTGGCCCCTGTTGAAAAAGTGATACCACAATTTGAGATTACTAACTAGCATTCATGTAGAAAATAGATACTAACTACCAAAGGTGTTAAACCTTTTCTGTGTGGGGAGGTGGGGGGGGGGGGCGAACTCCTTAAATAAGGCCCCTGTGATATTCAGCTCCTCCTCTAAATAAATTAACTCAAATCACTTTTTCCTGTTTTCTGCTTGTTTCAATTAGAGATTCAAAAATTAGTCCATCTGCAGGAAAAACAAAGAAACGATTACTTAAAATAAATGAACATTTGTGGTACGTACTCAAAACTTACTTGAAATTTTGAAGTAATACTAAAATATATATGTATAGTGTTGATATTGTGAATTGTTAAGGAAATATGATGAACATAATAAAAAAAATAATGCAAAGGTTATCTCTTTGAAGGTTAAAGATAAAAAAATATGAATAATTTTACAGTGATGGTGTCAGCACTTAGAAAATCTTGTATTCATTTTGCTTAGTCAAAAGGTTAGAACATAATATATCTGTACGCGTAGTCTTAGTTTACTGAAATTGAGGTATGCCGAATGTAGGCCTATGTTGCTCAGCTTAGGTCTCAAAAGTAAATTCGAAAGGATAAATAGCATTTAATGGCCACATATTTTCCTTCACTTAATTATGGAATAACGGTAATTCTGATATTGGGAGATATGCTATTGGGCTTTTTAAATGCATTGTAAGTCCCTTTGAAAGAAAGAGAACTCATATAGGCAACCAGATCCAGGCATTCTAGTCTATATTTTTACTTTGCATACATAAATTCATGACTTATAAACATATACTTCTCTTGTATCTATCCAAGTACGAGAACTGGAAATCATGTAGTAAAGAACCTTGTCAGTCTTTGGACTTGCTCAAACAGTAGTTTTCTGGTGCATGCGACTAGTATGCCCGCTAGTATGCAAACTAATACCTCACCTTTTGACTTTCCAGTGATAAATGATGGATTTTGGTAGCCATTTTGTAATTGTTTGATCCTTTGCACTCTAAGCCAGAAGGTTAACTGGCATACCAAAATATAAGTTGTATCAAACACCTATACTAAAACAGGTAGTGAAGTGACTTTTTACAATCCTGGTTTAGACCTATACAATATAGGTCTATGGTATTTTAGCGGCTATTTTGAATTTGATCAACATTTACCCCTTGGGCTACAACTTAAGCTGAGAAGTTGATAATAATAATATACTCACCAATATACTCACCTTCAAGAGACAGTATGTTTAATAACACTGAATTATTGTGGGATTGTACGCCTAAAATTAAGTTAAGTTGTGTATGATATTTTGGCAGCCATCTTGAATTTGGTCCAATTTTACCCCTTTAGGCTAGATTTTATGATTGATAATTAGTGTTAATATACTCAGTTGCAAAAGTCTGTGTAAAAGAATAAGTTTAATGTCTGTTAACTGTGGAAAATTACGAATTTATATCTTTTGACATAATTTTAGTGGTATTTTGGCGGCCATTTTTAATTTCTTGCATTTTGCCCCCTTTGCACTCAAAATACAGCAAAGAAACCGGCATTTTCGTGATCAGCATAACAAATCAGTCTAGAAACAATGTTTCAAATTCTTCTACTAAAAATGCCTCATGAAGTTTCTTTTCATGAATTTCGTCTTGTCTAAATAGCAATTGGTTGAATTAATCTGTGGAGTGGTACATCTAAACACAATATTCAGAGGAGAACTACCTAGTATATTCTTCACTATCCTGACATGGGCTCAGAGATAGACTCGAAACTTGATTTATTGCCACTTACCTGAAGAAGAGAAATAAGTGGTCTCAGCCTATTTCACAGATGCAGGTTTGGCCAGAATGACACTTCATTATATAATGAAGTGGCCATCCGACCACTGTAGTTGTTCCTATGATAGCTTATGATTGCCGCCTTCATATTCCACAGGATTGCAAAATGGAATCTCACATAAATCCACATGCAAATTTTTTCACCGGATTGTTCCTATATGTAATCAACTATCTCCCCACAAAATACATGTAGTAATACGGTACTTACTGCATATACTTTTTTTTTTTTTTTTTTTTTTTAAATCAGTCTAGAAACAATGTTTCAAATGCTTCTACTAAAAATGCCTCATGAAGTTTCTTTTCATGAATTTCGTCTTGTCTAAATAGCAATTGGTTGATATAACTACATATAATACATATATAAATGCCTGATACAAATATAAATGCCCGAGAACACTTGACGTGTCCAGATGTGTTCAAAATCATGCATGGGTCCAGAGAACGCTTGCAGCCGTGTCCAATTGCAAAAGATTCTAAACCATTATGTGTTAGATGTTCTGGATATATTCTGTATATTAAAAATAGGTCTACTGAAAGAAGCTGGAAAGAGTTGCAATCATGCCTAATGATTCTGGGCGCATATTTGATTTTTTTGGGCAGCCATATTGGATATTTGTGGTAATGTAATGATCAAATTACATCACTAACCCTTCCTCGTCCTTAAAAACCTGGCAGTATTATGCCAAATTTATGTCTCTACCAAAAATACTTTCAAACACTATCAGTTAACCAACCGAAAGAGTCAAATATTTATGATTTACAGGAATAGCTTAAAGTGATTTATTGGTATGAATCTATCGGCACATATATATAATGAATTATCCCTAAATAAAACGTACCAGATGTTTTTCATGGCCATTGGAGTATTCCTTGCGAAAAAAATCCAGATTTATTCCGACAAATGTACACAACTGTACAGCAATCATGGAAGCTACCATGTTTATTCCCTGTGGTATATTTACAACGCTGCATGCAATACCGAAACAGAAGCCAGCGAAAATATATCACGTGACTTCAGCAAGTTTGCCACAAGCCTCATCCTTGTGAACTTCGTTGAGCACACAAAGGATAGGAGCTAAGTTCGTTTAGAAATTTTTATTGCAATAAAAGTACACTTTTTAAAACCTCAGTGATTTGAGAAAAATGTAAAGAGGGGTGTTTTAGATATCATTTTGTGATTAACAAAGGTTTTAGTTGGCCTAAACAGAGAAACACTAACAATCCATGAAAACGTGGACATTTTGAAAGGGGTCGTGTAATATTTATAGTTTTATCGCAGTCGCACTCTAACCACTGATCTCTATACAATGGATTGGCTACACAACAGTAATTGTATATTATATGAATGGAGCAACGGGCGGACATCTTGGTCTACCGAATACAATAGCATTCCAGAGACACCTGTTTAACAGAATCTCTATACAATGGTTTGGCTACACAACAGTAATTGTATATTAGATGAATGGAGCAACGGGCGGGCATTTTGGTCTACCGAACACAATAGCATTCCAGAGACACCTGTTTAACAGAAGTTGTATCCCGGGTGCACGTTTTAGAGACATGCCATCCCATACGCGCAAATACAATGAGCTCAATGAATTGGCTTGATTCTGTAGTCTGTTATGTCGCTTATCCACATTTCAATGGGAACAAATTTTGCATAAATGACCGGCTCTTAAAGGGACTTATTGGTATGAATCTATCGGCATGTATATAATGAAATATCCCTAAATATGACGTACTAGATGGTTTGCATGGTCATTGGCGTATTCCTTGCGAAGAAAACACAATTTTCACGCTTAACTTTCGAAGCAGTAGACGATTTAAGGAAGCCGCCACGTTTATTATTTACGCTATCGTTTTGCCACAAGCCATGTTTAGTCTTTCACACCAATTGAAATGATCGGTGGTTAGTCAAGTTCTGGCCTGTATGAAAGACTATCGCGTTTACTTTTAACATTGAAATTAAAACACAGCTTTATTTTAACGTTTTCCTCTAAAATATATAAATTTATCAAAAATGGCATACATTTGTGCCTAATTTGTATAAAATGAGCCTGGGATTCTTGAGAAATATAGTTTTTAAAATAAAAGTAGGAAACTCTTCATCATACAAAGAAGCGCTACTCGGTACATTGAAAAGTACGTAGATTGCTGAACCGCGCATAGTGGGTTTCGAACACTGATCTCTATGCAATGGATTGGAAACCTGGGCTTCGTAATTGAGGCACTGACGGTCATATTGGTCATCCAAAAAGAGCCGAAGCAGGTGCTTAAGAGCCGGTTATTTATACAAAATTTGTTTCTCATTGAAGTGTGGATAAGCGACATAACAGACTACAGAATCAAGCCAATTCAGTGAGCTCATTGTATTTGCGCGTATGGGATGGCATGTCTCTAAAACGTGCACCCGGGATACATTTTCGCTGGCTTCTTTTTCGGTATTGCATGCGGCGTTGTAAATATACCACAGGGAATACACATGGTAGCTTCCATGATTGCTGTACAGTTGTGTACATTTGTCGGAATAAATCTGGATTTTTTTCGCAAGGAATACTCCAATGGCCATGAAAACCATCTGGTACGTTTTATTTCATTATATATATGCCGATAGTTTCATACCAATAAAATCACTTTAACCACCTGCTTGGGCTATTTTTGGATGACCAATATGGCCGTCAGTGCCTCAATTACGAAGCCCAGGTTTCCAATCCATTGTATAGAGATCAGTGTTCGAAACCCACTAATGCGCGGTTCAGCAATCTACGTACTTTTCAATGTACCGAGTAGCGCTTCTTTGTATGATGAAGAGTTTCCTAATTTTATTTTAAAAACTATCTTTCTCAAGAATCCCAGGCTCATTTTATAAAAATTAGGCACAAATGTATGCCATTTTTGATCAATTTATATATTTTAAAGGAAAACGTTAAATTAAAGCTGTGTTTTTAATTTCAATGTTAAGAGTAAACGCGATAGTCTTTCATACAGGCCAGAACTTGACTAACCACCGATCATCTTTCAATATGTGTGAAAGTCTAAACATGGCTTGTGGCAAAATGATAGCGTAAATAATAAACATGGCGGCTTCGTTAAATCGTCTACTGCTTCGAAAGTTAAGCATGAAAATGGTGTTTTCTTCGCAAGGAATACTCCAATGACCAAGAAAACCATCTGGTACGTCATATTTAGGGATATTTCATTATATATGTGCCGATAGATTCATACCAATAAATCCCTTTAAAGGTGAAGGATAAGCCTATAGAATTATCATAAATTATTTTTCCAACTGAAAAATTGATTGAAAAGAAAACAATAACAGCAGTATTCAAAGATAAAATCTCCAAACAATTACCTTGTAATTAGTGTCCGTAGGGACAGTTATGACTAAAATGTGTGATTTTGTCCTTATTATAGGTTGTTTTTAAAATCTTACCATAATTATGTAGGGTATATGTTAGGATACCTATAACTTGTTACAGGCATGCAAAAATCTGTTTTGTGATGATTTTATTTTTAAATTTTCTGATTTGGCAAATTACTGATAGTGCTTAAGAGAGTTTTAATGAGTTCGGACATAGTGGCGTCCATATTGGATTTTCAAAAATGCCACTGTACCAAATTTTTCAATGAACACCCTCCAAAAATAATAGCTTAGGTCCAAATAAACTAATATCTATCGCCAGAAAAAGTCTGCACTCCCATTTCCACCATGCGGACTGTACGCACATACATAGTGAATCAAAAAAAATTGTGCATGAAATAACACCAAAATTTAACCCTGACCTGTTTACTCAACTGTGACGCAGTTGATGTTTTCATGATCTGCATATTTTCGACTTTCTATGCTGAAAAAATGAAAAATGGTGAAGAAATGGTGTAGATATGAAAGATTTTCGCGGCTGAGCCATTTTTACTCCCATTCCATGGGATTTACACAGTTAAGCTGTGTTTTCAGTTCCATTATTTTGTCTGAATATGGTGACAGAAAAATGGATCATCCACGAAAATCTTTCATATGTACCTCATTTCTTCACCAAATTCCTTCATTTCTTCAGCATAAAAAGTCAACAATATGCAGATCAGGAAAACATCAACTGCGTCACAGTTGCCTAAACAAGTCAGGGTCAAATTTTGCGTTTTTCATGCACAATTTTTTTTTTATATTCACTCTGTACTTCCATCTGACCAATAACAAGGCGGAACAAGAAATACAAAAAATCTTGACATTCCCACGGAAAACGCGGCTGTTAACTTGGCAAGCCTCCTCGGTGTTTTGTTTAAGCTAATCAAAAAAAGTGCCCTTCGATTTACAGGACAAACAAAATAGTTATTGATAGTTTGAGTTATTGTGAATACAATTTTATTGACCACCGCAAACTGTCTAAAGTCACACAGTCAAATATAATTGAGTTGATTCATGACCGTGTGAGATATTTACTGGTTGAGCGAGCACAATTAGACTGCTATTATTAATAACCCAATTCACATGGATTTAAAATCTGTGTAAGTTTTCAAAAGTTATTTTTTTAAATGAGGGATAAACTTTTGAATACCACATAGTCACTGCCGAAGCAACATTTTTTTTAAACAGGAGCAGTTGCGACAGTGCGAAGCTGCAGGTTATACGACAGTGCAAAGCTCAACCTTTTTAATTAAAAGCCTTGGAGCTGCTGGGACAGCGCGAAGCTGCAAGTTTTATTTCTGCAGCTGTGACAGCGTGCTTCCAGAAATGTAACCCTAATATTTTCAAACTTAAGTTATTCTTAATCCAAATCCATATCTTTTTCCCTCATCGTAGCCTAATACCCTCATTGTACACTAAATTGAAGTACATGTATACTAAAACTTGGGGATAAATCTAAGCCTTTAAACTTCAGAACTGGTCCCTATACCCGTTACCATGACACTTTTCATCTTCAACTTAGGCCTAATAGCCCATAATTTCCCCCACCTTAGTCTAACCTTTATATTATAAACCCGACCCTCATCAACCCTAACCAAAACCCATAACTTTCACCTTCTTTGGAGCCTAATCCTTTACGTTTAAACTTCT
>JAMKCH010019978.1:0-31726 GCA_023653785.1 Ophioderma brevispina | reverse complement strand
TTTTATATTCCATCTAAACCGAAGGGTTTAATGTCAAAAGGTTTCTTTGCCACATAAAACTACTCCAAACCCAAAAAACCAGTCTCATAAATGCGACAGAAACTGAAGATTATAACTATTTGGATGTTGTGGTGGGATTTGTTGGCCCAGTTGGCGGGATCTTGATTTCAATGTAAAGAAGGATTTGAGCTGTTAGAATAATGACCAGAAAATACCTCCTTGACCGAAAAAAACCGAGCAAAGCCCCAAGACAGAAGGCTGTGTAGTAGCCAGGGAGCTGAGATTGGCCTTTCTTGGGGTCGTGGTGGCCATTTGGGCACATCTTGGCTCATTTCAAAATGCTCAAGGGTGAGCGGTGGCATCATGCAGATCCGTAATCAGTAGGTCTTGAAGAGATGGAACCATCAAAAAAACATTGTGTGGACGATAATCCAGGTGTTCTGTGGTGGGCACCAACTAACCGGGACTCCAAATCAAAACCGCAGTCCCCCTAAATATATTCCACCACCAGTGTTTAGTATATGGACACGCATTATGGATATGCAAAACCACAATTTGTTGAAAAGTGAAGGCGCCCTACAGGGAAAATCTCTGAGTCAGCCTTGAAGTATGGTCTGGAAGGTAGGGTCACAAAATTGTGCCACTGTAAAGATTAATCAGTGTTCACGTGAAAGGAGTCTTCTATAAATTTTGAGCAGAATAGCTGTCATAAGGGCTTATATCTAATATAGCGTCACGTCAAGTCACGTCGCGTCGCGTCGCGTTACGCGCGTGCGGAGTCATAATGGTAATGGGCGTCTTCCTCCGCTGGCGAAGTAAAGCAATGTGCAAAAATATCAAAAAAACATTTTTAAAAATATTGCAGCATGGACTTAGTTTCACCACACAAAACAAATCCGTCTTGATCAAATAAAAACAAGTTTGTACTAAACTCTCGCGAAATTAGTTACTGTGTAAGGAACTTATTTTAAAGGACTAATGACCGATATTTAACACTGGGACACACCAATTTAGATATTAGTTCATATTATTTATGCTTTTATATCACTTTAACATGTATTCATAACTTTGTACACGGACAGTGTGGAAAGAAACATGGTTATTGATCATGTTTAACCGTGTTTAAATTAAGATATTATTATTATATTAAAACTGGTCACTGAAAGCCCCCCCTTTTTACTTCACCGTGAGGCCTCACATTTTTATTCAATGTCACTGAAATTGCCCCCCCTTATTTGTTATTTATGCTCTCACAGAAAGCCCCCGGTTCACTGATGGGAACTCAGTATATGTTGCTGAATGACCCCCTTTTGCCCACAAAGTGTTAGAGGCTCCTGATGACCCCAGTTTTGCATCCTCTCCAAAATGACGCCTTTTTTACCTTAAAGTTCCTCACCGAATGTCCCCTACTTTGAAAGTCCCATCCGCACACCCGTCACTGTCAGAATGAGTGACCTCCCCACACACCCCCCCCCCCCCCGCGGGAGAAATTGTAGGCTCAAATATTGGTGGCTGTTTTGTTTGCCCGATCGATATTAGACAGAGGGGGGGGGGGGGGGATACGTACTGATAATCGTGATAATAGATGACGGGCAGGGGTGGCCACATTGACCCTTTTTTTCAACGCGCTCTCAGGCCAAAGATCTTTTTATTTTGCTGTACCCAAGGGCCCCCTTTTCAATCAATATGATCAGTACTAAAGAACCCCTTGGTGAATGAATAGAATGTTGGAATTTTTACACCGAAACTAATTATTGCAAGTTTTTTCTGTAATTTGTTTAACATTTGTACAAGAATATTGACATGTTATGCAATTCCTTCAGTGTTTCGCCCATTTTTTTTCTGGTCTCACTGATTGATCCTCCTTTTTTTGGATCTCAAGCATAACCTCCTTTTTCTGTGTCCTGCCTTTCATATGGCTGAAATAACCCCCATTTTTTCATTTGTCGGCCACACATCCCCGTCACTTTTAAAAGAATTTATCTTCAAAAAAGGAAATATTTTGAAAAAGTTTCATATTCACTGTCCCTGTGAAATCAGAATTGCGTCACAGGGACCCAAAACAGAGAGGGAAAGTGATATTTTGTACGTGTACTTTAATGGACCTTCATTGTTTTTGTGGTGTGCGCCGTGAGACGGGTCTATGGTTTAAAATAATTTCCGTAAACCAAAGGAAAAACTACCACGTCGCGGTTTGTGAGGGGAAAGCTTGAAATTTCACTAACCAACATGTAATCATATGCTATACAAGGAAGAAAAGCATAATTATAATACAAATAACTCACAAACGAGGGGAAACATCCAAAGCGGCGTAACTTTACGTGGGGGCGGAACGCGACGTTGACTTGACGCGTATATTAGATACAAGCCGTCATAAGTTATATTATCGCACTGAACAATTGACAGTAGAGGAAGAAATCGTCGGTGCGTGTCCTTAGGAACGTAAATAAAGTATCCGATTTTGGTCCTTATAGTACATCAGCCCAGAGGGTTTGATCAAACGAACCGAGGTACCAATATCTGAACACGGGAAAAGGCAGAGAAAAAGATAACTTTTGCAAAATATGAAAAAAGTATGCCGGAGACCCGCTGCCTGCCGTGTGGGCCCCAGGAGAGGGGGAAAGTTACTAGGGCGTCAAATGTTTGAACTGTCTCTAAATCTAATGTAATATAGCTCAAATTATTCCTTAGGTAAACAGAGTAAAAAAAGTCAATTGGGTTACACGCGTGTGGTGCTTCGTTTTCCAGAGGTATTTGGGAAAATAGGCTAAAGGTCATTTGTTTTTTAATGGCTCAAATTGTTCATCTTTTCTCAAAGATGGACCAAAGAAACCATTTTGCAATCTCTAGCATAATTTTAAAATTCGGAGATCAAGAGAGGTCAATGGGGTTGACCTGTTTGTAATTTTTCTCGATAAACAATACAAATGAGAGCGCCAACTTTTACATTGGTGCAATCTGTGAAAGGCTAACAATTGAAACCATTGTTCAAGAATCGGTCCAATCATTTAAAGATTTACCTTTGGTTATGACCTTTGACATTTGACGATTTTTGTCGTATATATCGTAACCATACTGTAAGTAGTACAAACTATACCTTTTTTAATCCTGTGACAAGACGAACACTTTGGTTGCCTTTTACAGCATCCAGGCATTTTTCACTTTTGACCCCTGTATATGAATTTCCCCCTCCTGGATTCCGCCACTTTCAGGAGGGGCACTCCCCCGCTAAAGTTGTTTCATCAAGAAAACGCACGCCACATGCATATTTCCCACGGCATCCTGTTTGACGATCTGTGACCTTTGTTGTTTAATATACAATGAGTACAGTCTATGATCCAGTGTATATACACATTGTTGATTAAAATTATGGGAAAACGTTAAAAGTTAGCCTACAAACATGGATTCTTTAACTGTTATAACGTCCTATCTTGTTTTGAGTATTTATTATGGCAAAATGTATCTCTATTCTTCCATGCCTGGGCTATATTGAAGCAAATTGAAGAAATTTCATATTGTGAAAATGTGACCAGGCCGCTTTAATACGTCCAGATATGAAAACATTTATGCGAGATCTAAAGCTCTTCAGGTGATGAAATATTTCCTGAAGGAGGCGATTTGTATAGATATTTTAACTGTCTTTTCACACTCTTTATAATGTTATCTAGAATAACTAAATAAATGTTATTATAATGTTTTAATGTTTGTCTTGCAAAATGTTTATGTAATTAGTTACCATGATGAAATAATGACACATTTTGTTGAGGTGTCGTTTAATTCCAATAACCCTTGATACCAAACACAGGCGAGGAAAATTAGTTGGATACTTCGTGTGGCAAGTGGGATGTTGTTGGGCCTTGCTTTTTCGACCGAAAAGTACAATGGGCAAGCTTACCTCAAGAGATTAATTCACGGTGCTGTGCCGGAACTTGAACTGCATTTCCTGCGCAACAAGATGGTGTTCTTCCGAATTAGTGGTGGGAACAGGATGGTACATCTGACCACAGATTCGCTGTTAAGAAATCGCCTACATGAACTTTATGGGGAACAAATTGTCGCTGAATCTTGCTGTGGAAGCCCCACCCAGGTCATTGGTATGGACACCTGTGTGACTTTTTCTTATTGGGCATATTGAAAAGAACAAAGTCCAGCCAGAATTCAACTTGAGGACGAGGGGTTGACAAACAGAAGGACGTAAACTCAGTATGAAGAATTTTTCTGATGTTCATAATTGCCTCATTACTAAAGTTTATTTATAAAGTTGTTACAGTACCATATACAAGATTTGTGAGATGTTACATTTGAGTAATGAATGATTTGCTTAGTAGAATATTAAACATCACATTTATCAAAAGCAGATTACAGTTAGAATTAACAGAAATATTATTTAATATTTCTTTCAGTGCTGAGTTATTTACGTCCGTTCGTTGTGTCAACCCCCCGAGGTGGAACCGTCTCATCGTGATTGATTCGAAATGGTCGGACGGGCTTGTGGTACATGCGACGTCGTTGCAGACTCGTATCGAAAGACAGAGGGCGGATATAGTTGAAGGTTTTGGTGTATATTTCAGGTAAGTACTAAAAACTTGTTCATCATGTTCATTAAAAAAAAGTCATCTTTATGCCCCAACTTGTCAAAGTGGAGTTTGACATGCCTTTTCAAAGCAATGGTGTTCAATGAGGACGATTGCGTTTGTAATTTGAAAGCTACTATTCTACCTTTCTAGTAAAATAATTATAGTCGTACACACACGTTTTGCCAAAACCCTTCGTTTTTCATCGTATATTTCTGGGACGCACTGTAGGCATATACTATATATGCAAAAATAATTCTTTTTTAATTTATAGCAAAATACCGTAAAAGTGCCTTAGTCTTATTAAAGGTGCAAACGAGAGATTTCAAAAAAAGGCATGTCCGAAAAAATGTTGAAAATTCTGATTTTGGAACTGGTGGGAAAGCTTTTATTCAAAAATATCCCCATGTATAAGGAATTAAGATGAGACTGTTCTGGTACAAAAATTGTGAAATTTTAATTTCGTATAGAGCAACTACGAAATTCAGCCCTATGCTTTCTATTGAAAATAAGCATATACAAATCATTCATGGGTTCATTTTAAGTTATTTCTGGGCAATTAACTTATTTGTCTACCAACCAATTGGTTTTTAGGCCCAAACATCCACCCTTAATACAGTAATTGATGTACTGACTAGATCTTGACAAACATAGATGCCGGTCCATTGTCGGTGGAATTTTTATCGACCTCACAAAGAAGGCTTTCGATACGGTCAGCCATTCCATCGGAATCAAAAGCTCACATCATTGAGAATTAACACGGCCTAGAGCTGGATTCGGTTCCAACTCATCTTTGAGATAATCGAAAACAGGATACAAAAATTGGCAATCTTTGTCTTAGTTTCGCTTAGTGAGTTTGGTGTTCTCCAAGGGACTAAATATTAGGTTCATCTTCCTATTTACAATGTACATCAATGACCTCCCTCCCTTACAGTGTATCTGGGGTAACACCAAAATTCATATATGGCCCTGGGATACAGAGTTTTTTTTACACATGTAAGAACAGTCAAGACGATTAACACCATTCTCAATGCTGATCTTGCCAAAATTGCTTTATGGATGCCAGGAGAATAGATTGACCCTGAATGCCTAAGGAAGACCAAAGCATCCTTTTGGGTAGTACTCGTAATTGTCCACAAAACTCAACAACTTAAACTTAGTTGAATGGTACTCAACTGGAAATGTCAAGCAGTCGCAAGTATTAGGCCTGACTCTAGATCAAAGCTAGGAGTTGGAAATTCCAGTCAAATCAAATGTGCCGCACATTTCTAAATACAGTGGTTGTTGTATCCGTATTCGTTGAATGGTTGGCAGCAAAACATCAGATACCCTTTACAAGGCACTTGTACTTCCCTAGGAAAGCTTACTGTGATGTTTGTCTGGGGCCAATGTGCAAAAACCCTGAAGACAGAGTAGAAGCGTCTCCAAAATCGGGCAGGGAGAGTTTCTCAAAGTCACAGTTAGAACACCCTCAGTCTTGATCAGAGATAAGCTGCAGGCACTGGAACCCCTTCTAACTCATCGTTAGACAGAGACAACCTATGCCTTTGCCCGTTATAGTGTCTTGTGGTAACTGTCCCGAGCGTTTTACATGGAATTTTCAACAATAAAAATAATCATAAGTATAGCACACGGGGTAGTACCAATGGGAATATGGACACCTCAGTTAAAAAACCTAGAACTGAAGGCAGCGGAGACGTTCATTTATTTTCAGGGGTGGGGGCAGGTACTTGGAACTCTCTCCACACAAATTCCAAAACCCCTTGGCCAAATGAGCACCTCAATTTCAAAAAAAGAATTAAATTTATTAAGTGTTTTTTTTTTTTTTTTTTTTTTTTTTTTTTTTTTTTTTTTTTTTTAATTTGTGTATTATTTTAGTGAATTTTATTGCAAAACATTTTGTATAGGTGTGTGCCCCCAACATTAGCATGTTGTTGCAAATTGCTTAACAGTAATGATTCAATCTTATTCAATTGGGCTGGTTCCATTTTAAGTTGTATTTAACAATATGCCTTTTTAAATTTACAATAAAACAAAAAAACAACCTAAAATTTAATTTTAATTTCAAGATGAAAATATTTGGCTTTGCTTAATTGTATGTAATTTGAATTTGAGATTTGCCCAATTTATTTTGCTAACTTATTTACAGTATTTGAATGTTTTTAAAGGAATGATGTTACTATCATAGTCATCAGTTTAGATTGCTTTTATGTATAAGTAATAGTTAATTCGATTTTTTGAATGTTAGCCATTATATTGTATAAACGTTGTGTATAATTCTACTACTTTATATTCATTGTCGTATAATAAGTTGAAATGTTACTTAATTTGTTATTTTTAATGTTGGAATTGGACCCTGGCCTCAGGAAGAACAGAGGTCTCCGCTGTATTGACCAACCTGAATTGCAGTAACCCCAGGTAAAAGAAGGAAATAAACAAAACAAACAACAATACATAACAAACAAAGGTAGGGACTCTATTCAGTGTCTGATCTATATGAAATCACTACATATCACAGGGAAATATGGATGACTTGAAATCTCTCGTTGCACCTTAATGTCACTAAAGTGAGATCAAGGACTAGCGTCTTGTTACATAGGTTTAACGCAAACCGTCCGACATTTTGCCGGGACGCAATTAGATCATGCACAACACACTTCCTAAATCGTGAGGTATCAAGAGAAAGTGATATGTATAATCAATATCACACTACAATACAAACAATATAGCTTTCTACCCGCGCACATATCCACCCTGCAGGGCACTCATGGGACGCCAACCACATACCACACACAAAAATTATATCAACAGAATAATACCTATATTGAAAAAAGAAGTATATTGACATATTGGCCAACCTGCATGAAAATGTGTCTCCATGGATAGTATTATGTGAGCGATTTTTTGAAAGTGTTGTATAGCCTTTACCGTTATATACGTAGAACAAAAAATATGGTATTAATAAGCTTGGGACAAATAATTAGTTGACACTCCACGGGACGTTTTGCTTTATAGAACGGCGTATCCCGTATAAAACTTAAAAGGGTCGAATTTATTGGTTAGGAAAGTTTGAAGCTTTGTATTAGCCTGAAACAAGCCCCTCCCCCGCTCCACAATCAATGTCGAGTATTTTTAAGGTAAACGGACACAGAATTCAAGGGGATTCAAGATTTTGCTTGGGGGAGGAGGGGCTGGGGGAGAAGGCGATTAAAACGTTAGATATGTGTCGACAATTGCCCGAAATTGCAATTTAAAGCTCCAATACCGTGGAAAAAGCAGGGATACCGAAGCTCTATTAATGCACAAAAAACATCGTATCAACCTTATTTGGCCTTGAATATCCACCTGTCTTTGCATTTATAGTTATCCATGAAATTTGCAGTTCTTAGTTTTCACAGAGCCGCATGAGGTGTGGTAGTATTATTGGGGGCCCGCTCATTTCAAAAGTAAGTTGTGAATTTTAGCCCTTTTCGCATTTTATTCCAACTTCACCCATAAGTCCCTTTGAAACTACATCATAACTTAACATAGGTTTAGGAAGATTTGCAACATTGTGGGGGGGAATGGTTGGGGGGGGGGTGGACGAGGCCCAGTTCTGTCAAACCTGAGGGGTTGTTCGTGGCCTGTTGGTTTTTATAAACATCAAGAAACGTGGTAAAGAAATTATTTTATGGGTATTTTGTGACAATTTATAGCCCATATCATGCGAAAAATATCTATTTTACACCTTTTTTACTTTAACTTCAAATAGGGGATGAAAGGTACTTTCCCCCACAAATTCTTGGGAAGGGTTGAGGGCCCCCGGTTCTAAGCCTATGTTTGTAAATTGTAAAGTGTCGTGCTGAGCGAGCCCTGTGAGCGGAGTCCCCAACGGCCACCTTGCTTTCCTTAGCGTTTGCCGATCCTCGTAATTTTTTTTGCTGTGAAGGGTTCGCCACTCCCGCACAAAGCGTGCTGTTACCTCCCGAATTAATAATGCCGGCAACCATTTATACACCTGGGTGTGGAGAGGAGTAATTGAGGGAAAATAAAGTGCTTTACGCACGGGCACCACACACGGCCGAGCGGGTTCGAACCGACGACCTTTGAAGTGTGGGGCGAGCACTGGACCACATGTGCAATCTACGAATCAAGTAAGTTATCTAAGAGTTAAGTGGGTAAGGTTTGGATTTGGTGCAAACACGAGGCCCATATTCCAAAAAATTGTTGAATAAAGCGATTTTAGCTTAAAAATCGCCGTAATTAAAATCTCGTTTAAGCAAAAACGCGTTTTTGTTTTAACATCTTTTAACATTGTTCCTTAAAAGATAGAAGCTTTTTAAACACGAGGTAACACGTCGTTATTTAAAGACGCACATGAGTGTACAAAAAGAACAAATTCTTAAACTAGCCCCCTACCTAGTTTAAAGTTAGATGCATATGCCATTGTAGGGGACGGTTTACTACGTGTGCCAAAATTTCGTTGAAAAATTCCTATGGGAAAGATGTTTCCAGAGTGGGAGTGGGTGACCTACCGACTGACTGTTACGCAAGAGAATCGACCAATCGATCGAAAATGTTAAGGTTTGCTAAATCAAATTTGGCCTTGATAAGAGTAAATATGTAAAATAGTTGGATTTCGTATTCAAATTGATTTCATACTTAAGTTGCATTTCTTGATCCTAAACATTGATTTTGGTTATGTCTCAGGAGATACCTCAAGAAAAGGTATTTTCAAAATTTCAGTTGAGTCTGATGTTGCGTTTTGTATGAAATGAGGAGTTGTTTGCAGCGCGCTTTCCCATAGTCCACTGTGTTGTAATCTGTCCTTTGACGGACAGAAAATACAAACTATATTTTGTTTTTAGAGTAGATCGAAATCCACATAAAAGATTAGGCACACACACGCTATGGGTTCACCGGTTCAGGGGGTGATTATAAAATCTCATTTCTTTGAGGAATCGGGGGACGAGGCGATGGATCACGATTATATCCGCGGCATGAAAACATGAACTTAAATATATAGTTAATATTTTAATCGTATTGCAAATCCAATTTGCGGAAATGATTGATTACCCCCCTCCGGTTCATCATTGATTTGCGGTATTTCTCTTGGCATACAACTTCCGACCCGCCTGCCTTGTTATTTATAATTAGAGAACTGGGGGCCGTGAACACGGGGCGGGATCTCTTTGATTCATTTTCTTCCAAGCTGTGAAATTTACAAAATTATGGACCCACCAGCGATATTCCAAAAAAACTGTTACTAACGCGATTTTTAGCCTTCAAATAGCACGTAATTTAAAGCGCCTAAAGCCATATCAGCGATTTCTAAAAATTGTTAAACAAAGTGAGCCCCCCATTTTCTGCATCATTTTTTGCACTATTGTATGGGAAATTGTTTTATAGTAAAGACCCCTATAAGTGGCTAAGCGTAATAAGCCGTATTTTTTTGTCAAGAAATGTTGATTTTTTAATGTTTTGTTTACTAATAAAAGTCGGGATCCCGACCTTTTTAGGTCTTGAACCGTACGTAAATGGCATCTTTCAAGACCGCTTTAAAATGCCTATATTTCACAAAGAACAGTAATATAACGTGTTGATCGAACACTATACATTAGAGACAAACTTCGGGCATTTGGAAAAAAATGAGTGCAAATGTGGTGGTCTTTAAAATTAAGCAAAACGCGTTTAAATATTGTTTTGACGCATTTGCTGTCATTTTACAAGCTTTTATAAACACTAGTAATCACAAACTTTTGTTAAACACGCTAACATGAGTTGTAAAAAAGAACTGGTTTTGTTTTTTAATTGTTTACACGCCCAAAGTGAATTACGGGTACTACTGACACCACGTGGGCGGGAATGATATGCGCCCTAATTGCTTGGTTGGTCAAAATTTGACAGTGCGTGAAAGTCTCCACTTGAAGAAACACACCTAGACGCATTTTACCAGAGTAAAAATTGCGTTTAACTTTAAAATCCTTTATATTGGCCGATCGCGTTTACTCAGCTATTCGATTAATCGCACAGATAAACATTCCGCTTAGCCGCTAAATAACTAGCTAAACACTTGTCCTGGTTCTGGCTAGAACTATATAATACACCCTGGCCATAAGTATTGCAAGTCAAGCATGCATAAAAATAATTTATTTTAAACATGATTTAAAAATTGTACCAGGAGTTTCCTTCTGACTACACATGCGTACATTTACAATTTTGTGATTGTGAAAGTTTGTGATTTTCACAACTGCTGTTTTCCCAAATCAAGTAGTGCAAAAAACTTTAAATTGCAGTTGTCATGATCCCTAAATATGGTGGGTTAAAGTACTTGGCTAATTATAGTAACATGCCGATTGTACTCCAAAAGAAAAGAGGCACAGAAACGTCAAAAAGGCTGCAAAATATTGCTAAAATTAGGAACTTTAAGCAGGTTTGTCGCGTCTTACTGTAAATGTTTAGGGGCGAAAATCGGAGTGGGGTTTTATGGACCGGAATGGGATATGAATTCAATAAAACACGGGAGCAACTTTTCATACATCAAACCGTTTGACTCGTAACATTTATGGGCAAGAAAAGGTCACGTGACAACATTGAAGAACTTTTTAATCGCACAGTTGACATGTAATGTTATTGTCAGCATGTGAACGCGTAATTAACATGATTTTACGTAAACCACGTAATTTATCATTCGAATAGCATTTCGGGTGCCTCTGAATTTCCTTTCTCTCTGAATTTCTCTCGAATTTTTTGAAAACCCTGTCTTTTTCCATTGACTTTATCTCATTTCGGGTCCCACCCCCCACTCTGGCTTTTTCTTTCCCTCCCTAAAACATTTAAGTAAACCCCAATGAACCCTACATTCATTAGGCTGCTGTTTTGAAGCCATTGTTCCTGTTCTCTTGTTTCTTCTGTATTCCTTTTGGAGCGCAATCGGTAAAGTTATCGGTTTCAGTTCGTTCCATCTGCCATATTTACGGAACATACGAAGCAAATCAACGTTTTTAGCTCTCTCGGATTCTGTGGAATCACTTCTGTGTAACAACACAATTAGAAATTTAATCCGTAAATTGTGTGGTCAAGAATCCATGAATGATTGAAATCATGGTGATTATAATTTTCGTTTTCTGCATGTTGCAATAATAAGCTTTAATTTGGCCAGTTGGTTGTACTAAGGTATAGGTAGATTCAACCCCGTTTTTTCTGGAATACGGGCCTAGAAGATTACCTTGATTTGGCATTTGTAATGGATCACCGATGTACATCAGTACACAAACCATACAAATACGCACATAAATCGGTTGTCCGAAAATCGATCTGACGGTGTAATAACTGGTAGAGTATTTCCTTTTCGATTTTGAAATGCCAAATACGGCTAATCGTGTTTTGACAAAAACAACAATTACGCCTGAAAGTATGCTTCTGCCAGATTACCTATGTCAACAGAAACTATCTCTTTACGCAGAATTCGCCAACGTGTACCTAACAGCGTGAAATAAACATTTTGCTGTCTGCCTTCACGAAACACCCTCAGGGAGGATATCAATGTACATAAATCCGGTTTAGAAAAACAACTTAAAGTCCCGGAATATGAGATGATAAACAAAGAGGTTCATATATAGATAGAGAGCAAACATTACGTAATCTTTATGAAATTCCCCGTCTCGCATGTTTTAGCCGACCACAAAGAAACGCTAGCGTACCAACAATAGAAAGGCAATGGTGCCTCCGCTTCTTCCACATACTGTGGTGCCGCTTTGCATATACATATACACTAAACGGTAGTGATCCAAATTAATGTATGTGTTAGAGTGGCCAGGTTAATAATCGTGTACCTGGATCATTGTGCTCAGATACTCTTTATTTCTCATATGCAATGCGCGCTTTAGGTGAAAGATGTCAGTCATTGAGGCTGTTTATTTTACATCAAGCGACTGATGTTCTTCTTTCGCTGGTGTCCAGGGTAGGACAAATTAACCACCCAATAGCACCCAACATTCCACAACTGATATTTTGGCTGATTGTTTTGTAATACGAATTGACATGATGTGTGTATACAAAAGCACCCAACTGATAATTATTCCGGGTCAATACATTCAAAATGTCAGCGCCCATCACGACGACTGGGTTTTGAATGCGTTTCACCCCCTTGTTTTTGATAAACCAACTTCAAATCATTTACGGGGCAATTCCATTCAAATAAAGCATGGCTACAAAAAAGAATACACTACCAGTGACATCATTAGTGAACTATTGATGTTTCAGTCAGTGCATGAATAATATATTCACACCATCACCTGGAATTTTCTATACTCGTCTTAAAATCAATATTCACTAACTATGTTCATCACCAACCCAAATTTGAAGGCTTTCTCGTCCCTCCTGTAGACTTGACACAAAACCTACATCATTCTATTTGCATTTCCTGGGCCCATTAAAGAAACAAGTATTCATTATTCTGTCAAATGCTTTAATTTTGTATGGATTTGTATACTTCCAATCAATCACAAATACTTGCAGGTTTTGATAACAATACTGACAAACCAAATGGGATAAAAATGGTAAGGATACACCATGTATCTGTAAAGAAGAAATCCCAAGAGTCCCAAAATAATGATACCGATTTGAATCAAAATCTTTAGGTATAATTGTCCCCAAATCGTTCGGAGTCAGCGACTGGATTGGCGCATTCTGGATAAAGTACCAAAAAAACACCAAATCCAAAGCGTGAGTGAACTTAATGGGACGCAGAAAGTTATGTTTATTTTTAACGTTTATACATATCGCTTTTGATTATTTGCTCCCAAATCCACTCTTAGAGTTACAGTCCACAGTTGGGTAGGGAAATCGTTCAACATGTGGCATTTTGTGGGGTAATTCAACTTTTTGTCAGTGGTCTATCAAAACATTTGCTATTCATAATGAGAAAAGAGGCTCGCTGATTTAAAATATGAAAGGGGTTCGTATTCAATATATGAAATAGGGTTCGCTATTCATAATTGAAAATAAGGTTCGGCTAGTCATAAAAAAACCCTACCCCTAACCCTTAATTTTGTACACCTTCCCATTTCTCCCCTTACAAACAACGACATGTGAAATTTACAGAGTAAAGGCCTACATTTGTGTAATGAATATATAACCTCACCTCACGCATTTCATGATATTCTTTCTTCTCTTGTGGCACTGACACGATTAAGTAATAGCAAAACATTCATTCTTTTAAAGAAAATCTAGAATAAAATATTGCACAAAATTAAATGAACATGATTAAATCAGAGAAAACATAAAGGAAATTTTAGAAAGTAATTTTGGAAAAGTTTGTATGACATATTGGCACAAATAACAATTTTCTAAACACATTTGACACTCATGTTAGCGTTTTTAACAAAAGATGATGTTACTCATGTAAAGCTTTGTTTTAAATGAGCAAATGTTCAAAATATTTAAATGGGCGGATGGACTACTAAACGTTTTATATACACGGGCTTCTTGAGCTTTGTAAAGAGCTATTATAAAGACTAGCGGGATGCCCGCGCTTCGCGCGGGGCTCCCGCTAGTTGAGTGGAACGGGAGTCGATCAACTGAAAAGAAAAAGAATCACTGAAACTGAAGCGATCACTGAAACAGAAATGATCACTGAAACAACGATCACTGCTTAAACGCAAGCGATCACTGAAACAGAAATGATCACTAACACTGAAAGCGAGAACTGAAGGAAGTAACACATATGGCGACACCGTCATAATAGATCAAACCTGGACTCACAACTCATCAAGTCCACTCCCGTATGATTACCCGTCAATCCTGAAGTTTAAGACTCTCCTCCTCCCTTCACAACACACTTTTAGTTAACTCAATTTTCCCGTATCAAATCCTGTATCTCGTTTTAGGTTACAAATTTTGAGTTTCATTTTCTCGGTATTTTTTAAATAATAAAAATTGCCAAATTTAATAATCCGTATAAGTTTCCATTTAACCTTTTTCATATGTCATAGAAATCCTCATTTTTGTTCCTCTCATAACTCTCAAATTCCCGTATAAACTGTCTTCACATCTGCATTTTATTGCATTCCCTCCCCCCCCCGTCGCACATCCCGTGAGCGTATGTTTTCCACAACTCAAGTTCCCGTATAGTTTCCAGCATATCCGTAGCTAGCCCTATGTAGGCCTACCCTTTTCCTATTCTAACTAAAACCGCTATATTTCATCCCGTAACTTAACCGTAATATTTCAATTTTTTTCTCAACTACTCTAAAACTACTTCCCCCGCGTGTGTTCTACTAACCCGTACTTTTCCCCAATCACAATCAAAGCGAAATAAACATGATCGTTATTGATCATTTATGTTCTTTACCCACATCACCGTTAGTAATATAGCTCGGTGGTTTTTGCTGATAACCGTAACAAGTATCAAAGGCGCCTGTTACTTTCGTATACCGCATGTAGCGTATCACGCGTACCCGTTGCGTACCGCAGGTAGCGTCTCACGCGTAACCACCCTTCGCAACGCACCAGCTACGCGCCCGCTTAGTAACGCGTGCAACAAATCGGTTAATTATCATAGCAACGAGCAACATTTTCGTTGATTGTTCAGTCATTTCAGAACGATTTCGTCCAAAATTATGCTGCTAACCGTCCGGGTATCCTCACGCCCTTGTGCATGTGAATGGAGAGCAGAACATATGATCGAAACTGTAGGAGCCTTTAGCGAACTACAGAACATACTCAGACAAAACATTTGGCACATTTATAGTAAGCGATAGGTTGTCTTGGTTCTTCAATGAAGTCTTCCTTCACATTGATTCGACTTGAAGTTTAAGAATGTTTAAATTAGTCCATTTTATGGCAATGGACTTCGAGCTACTTAGGCTTGAAAGAAATTATTAAAACTAGGGAGGAATGGAGTTTTTTGAAAGAGATCTCTGGACCATGGTGATAATTGACTTTTACAATGTTTTAAAATTAATATGCTTGCATTGATTGCACTTCATACATCTGATTAACATTGAATTCACTGAATCTGTTTATCTGAATTCTCTCGTGAAAGCAAAGGTCAGAAATATTTTTCAAAATATTCGACCAAAATGATGGAAACGTAAACCCCAGCTTATGTGTAAATCTTATTGGGTAAATGCGAGGAAGCCCTCCTGAATTCGTATACGTTTTGGAAAAAAAAATCCGAAAATTCAAAATGGCAAACATCCATAAACTAAATAGCCATTCATGTGTCTTAGCAATACCAAAGCCAAAAAAAAGGAATCAAAATAGATAATTTGAAGTAGACCAATAAAAACAAAATTATCAGGACAGAGACTTTTCCGTAAGAAAGACAGATTGCTAACTTTGTATTTCACTGTTTTAACTTGGTGCATTACGTAAGATAACCACCACATGTCACATTTCGACGTTCCTGAAAATCGCGAGTAAAAAACACATCCGTTTTAAAATCTCATCACCTATATAGAAATGGTTATGCAACCAAGTACCTCGGGAACTCTTACCGGTTATAATCCAAGTTTTTTTTTTTGTATTTCTATACGCTAATCGTCGAAAGGTTTCTCAAATACAAAAAAAAAGAAATAAATATTATTTTTTTTAATTTTAGGTTGAAGGCACCTTAATTCAATTCTAGGGTCTAGTGGACATTATTAGTTCAGTATGTAGTCAATTAATGTATTTTAATTTACTTGTATCCCATCATTTTCTGATTAATCGTTTTTTTTTTAGAAATCTTGTGCCGAGCACAGCGAAGGACATAGCTCGTTAAAATGCTTTTGAGTTATTAGCAATTTTGCTTAGAAACACTGTTTTATTTTTGAAGGAAACAATAAAATACATAGAAATATACGCGGAATTTGAAGTCGGGAGGCGACATTTTTTCAATAACCTTTTGAAAGGAAGCTCCGATTGCTGTAAAACAAAAAAGAAAGACTGAAGTGTTAATTTTCACTATTTTAAATTTTAAATGTTCATCTTTTAGTCCTCCATAACCCCATATTAACCTTAAACGTCAACTTATTAAACAAATATTTCAGATGCCTTTACCAAACTTGAGGCAAACGTTTCCACGCACACTTACTCATGGTGAATTCAAAACCAAACCGTACCCCTCAATAAAGCGCCAAATGATCATACCTCTAAGTCATGGCTTGCGGGATCCGTGATGACAACTGAAGAAAAATGCGCTAAGGTGATAGCCCATCATCAGGTCTGTAGGGAGTTATACTGCCTATGTTTATAATCTGTCGATGTTATAAACCTATTCATCCTATGTCCCTCTGGTATACCAAATTAAAGGATCCTGTCGACCATCAATAAGATTTAGCCAATTAAGTAAATCACTTCCTGGTTTGTGTGGGGTGTAAACAAAGAAGTCTGACACCACATGCAGTGTTTAACGTGTTTAAATGCACGAGGTGAACATATTTAATCTTAATTTTTCGTAAAAATTTTTTGATAAATGTCTGTTTTTGTAAGTATAACAATTCTGTTTGTGAATTTATTTGAAAAAGGTAAGGGGTAAACTACTGAGAAATGGAAATAATTTGTTATTTGCAAATTGTTTCTTACTTTGGAACATGAGTATGCTTGTGATTATATTCCGGGATTGGAAATGACTTGAGAAAGTGGAAACAAAAAAATTGTTTAAAAAAGTACAAATCATGTTTTGTTTGTATGAGTATATTCCGGGATTTGGGATATTACTTTGAGAAATTTTGCATATACAAAATAAACTTAATAAAATTAAAAATTGTATTAAAAAGTACAAATCGTTTTCTTATTTGATTTATTCTGGGACTTTAAAACTTTATTGAAACACAACTCCTTCCAAAAATTGTGGAATTCTTTTACTCTGCAAAAACATCTTGTCGTCACATTATTTTTAAAGTAGAACAAAATTTGAGGTAGTAAACCAGTACCACGAGGAGTTAGCATATGAATAGTCTAGTGTATCGCTCTGTATGATTGAAGTAGGCAGTCGCAAAATGAGCCGATATGAATGGTGGCTTAAATTAGGCTATCGGATTATAAACATCGACAATTATAACATGGGCAGTTTTCCCCTCTGTATGGTACCCCTACCGAAGCGAATTAACCGAGTCGAAGAGATTATCCAGTTAATATCCAATTAGAACAAAAGACCCGATTACCGAGTGTTGATGTGCCGATTTGCTTCGGTGCAGAGGACCCCACAATGCGTGTCAGATGTACGATTTAGTCAAGGGGACTGTGGATTTCCGTGGGATTTCAATGATAAAGCAGCACACCTATTTAGATAACGTAAGTAGGGTCACAGAGAACAAGAAAAGTTTTGATGGAGAATTCCAGGGGTGGCAGATGGCTGCCATCTTGATTTTCAAAAATGGATGCCATGTTGTAGTATATTGGTTCAAATCATAACTCGAGTGTGAATGTGCTAGGAAGCTAGTTTTTGGTGCCAAAACTTCATGTTAACACCTACAACTCTCTGGAAAGCATAAAGCTAGAATAGAGGAGTAACATTAAGACTGCCAGCCATCTTTGTATTTCAAAAATGGCCGCCAATTACCCTATTTATTGTAACATTTTCATCAGTACTTTTAGTGATGAGTTTCATACAAATTAATTATGGTGACACAGTCTCCATTAACATTTTACCGTAATTTCCTCATATTTGGTACCAGTCGTATTAGTCAAGGGGACTGTGAATACTGTGGTTTTCAAAATGCTGCCAGTTGGTATATTTTCAGATCATAACCCGAGTTGGAATGTGCTAGGAACCTAGTTTTGGTGCCAAAACTTCATTTTAAAACACCTACAACTCTCTGGAAAGGATAAAGCTAGATGAGAAGAGGAACATTAAGACTGGCAGCCATTTTGTTTTTCAAAATGGCCGCCATTACCCCCCCCCCCCCCCCCCCCCCCCCCCACCCCACCCCCCCCCCCCCCCCCCCCCCCCCCCCCCCCCCCCCCCCCCCCCCCCCCCCCCCCCCCCCCCCCCCCCCCCCCCTTGTTTTTGTACATTTTAAGCAGTAATTTAGTGTTGGAGTTTCATATAAAATTTAATTATGTTTTGGGTTTGGACAAAGTCTCCATTGATCTATCAAATGTATACAAGATGTTTGTTTTTTTCCTATTTGGTAAGAGTTAAAAAATGCTACCTTGCCAACAAAAAATGCTAAAATTATGGGAAAAAATGAAAACATGATCTGAAGCATTTTGGGAAAAGCTATTGTCGTTGAACGCACGGAGGGAACAGTTTACGGGGTGCCACTTGCCCCCCCACCCCAATTGGTAAAACAAGGGGTAACACAAGAGACAAAAAAAACACTGTCACAATATACAAAGAACCCAAACCCATAATCACACACTGTAGAATAGTGAGCAGATAGAGCAGCCTATTTTGTATGAGTACATTAAAAGAATCTGTAGGGTAGTCCGTGAGGGTTGTATTAGAGATGGATGTGGAGTACTCTAGTGGTATGAGATCATAAAACTGCATTGTGTGTTGTTTAAGTGGTATAATTCCCACAAATATGATTTATCAAGAACAAGCTCACTTTATAAATTCACTTTGCAGGAGTCCTAACAGAACAGATAGGCAGAATGCCCACCAAAACAAGCAAAGTGAGCAGATTTTTAAATTCTTTAAAGTGCACTTGGAGTTTTAAGTGGTATGAAGCCCACAAATATGGACTAATCCGAGCTAGATCACCAACACCATCATCCACTTCGTGTTTATTATTTGTTTATCACAATCATGACACTGTTAAGGTTCGAAATAACGGGTCATCCTCATCTGCCAGGATGGCCGGGAAATTTGTTAGGTCCACATTTCTTGAATTCATAGGACTCGACCCCCGGAAACCCATTAAGTTCTACTACAGTTCACGTCCATATGCATTGCACTAATTGTCAGATGAGGTTTTCTGCCACTCTGAGCAGTGAAAGGGCATATACCTTGTATTCATTCTGAGCCAAATTCTTTCCAAGTCCTTCCAAAACGTCAGCTTCCTTTGTCCCCCCCCCCCCCCCCAGCCTCTACCAGTGACATCTGTCAATGATAGTGCATGGAAAAGGGGAAGAAATGCAGCATTCTGAGCCTCCAGAGCATTGTAAATAGGGGCATGTGGTCTTCTTATACACTCTGTGACAAACATGTACCTATACAGAGGTTTGGGTAGCTCAGAATGGCTAGTAGAAAGGACTCTGTGTATGGTGAATAAATTATCAATACAGTTGTGGCATCAAATTATTGTATAGCATTGAGACTATGGAGAATAAGCTTTGTGTGTGCTTCTTGGATGATGGTGGACCTACATGACCTAATTCACTTTCTCGATTCAAATTCAACAGGCAAGAAACAGGCGCAATCAGAGGGTCGGTAGGCCCTCCGAATAGCTCTGCACTTTTCCAGCTAATCATGCGGGACCACTACCCCTCAATGTTTTGGTACAATGAGAGTATACCTAATCCGAAGTTACCCCAGCCCAATTATCACGGGTAGGGTATGGTGAATAGGAAATTCAAGCTTGTGGTGACATCTTGCCTCCTTCTCCGGATGCGTAATTCATTTGGTGAAGGTTGATTGTGCCAATATTATGCAAATGGTGAAAGAATGGACTATTCTGTACAGAACTGTGTGGATGCTTCATAGAGTTGATGAATGCAACAATGCAGAAAGAGTGGACCTAACCAATTCCCACACTGGTAAAAATGACCTCAAAAAGTGGGACTCACAGTGGCAAATAAGTACATAAAAATGTCATTAACTGCTATGAGTCCCAGCTTCCAGTTAAAACATGTTTTTATGGTCATTTTAACAGTACATCATAAAACGATGATGTCAACAGTGATAGAAAACTTAACATGGTGGTATTTACAGTGCGCGACCGAGGCGTCGATTCAGAGGGGGAAACATTTCCAAGTCGTCCCGCTAGAAATGGAGAAAATGCGCGCATAGCGCACGGAAAAATTTGCCCAATTTACTTGAATGTGCCCACATTTAGGCTGAAATTGGTCGAAATTCTACCAAAGAAGAGAGATGAAAATGCATATTTGGTCCATATCGTCCCGCTTTTCGGCCAGAGGGGCAACTTGCCCCGCCCCGGTCGGTACGCCAATGGTGGTAAAACATAGAATTCACACAAAGTGGGACTCATACCAATTAAACAACCCCGAAGTGCTAGGGGGAATTAATCCAATCACCCATACAGATATTGATCTCCCTCTATCAGCAATTAGGTGTAATGGAGAGGGGCAGAGGGAGGGGTGGGGGTCAAATCGACCAAGGATTAGAAGACGCGACGAGATGAAAGAGGTAACGATATCGCAAATGTGTATGATGTGCGCTTGTGTTCTGATAAATAACATTCGTTGTACTCATACTAAATAAACAATTCCACCGTGCACTTTAACGGATCATACCAAATAGACTACTCCACATCCAGTTAAATACAACACTCATTGACTACCCTACAGGCAAGTTTTAATGGACTCAACAAAGATACTGCGCTACAGGTCTTGCAGTGTGTGTACTCAGGTGTTGTTCTTGTACAGAGGGCAGTGTTTTATTATTTTCTTTAAACACAGTTTAATTGGATGTTTAGTAATGTTGTAAGTAGAATCATTCTCCACTTGGCCCGTCCAATACAAGGTACGATTATGAACAAGGTACTAAGGACCTATGTACCTTGCTGGGTCAGGTGACATCACTTTGCGATTCCAGTGCCCAAAGCATTAAATCGGAGCCTTGATTGAAAGCACTGGCGTTTACGTGTGGCAGGAGATATAGTCATCTGGACTATACTCCACTGGTACAACGGTGAAGAATATAAGGCCAGTTGACTCTTCAGGCCACAATAGGTTTCACGCTTTTATTTCCGTTGTTGTATGTGGAGCAGGACTTTTTACACTGATGTAAAAGAAGATATAATCCGGGCTCCATAGGACGACAATGAATAAATGTGTGAAGAGTCAACTGATCCGAGTGCCCTATTCTTACACAGTTGTGGGTGGACAATGAGTCCGGCGGACTATAAAAATACTGTACACCGGTGTAGAAGAAACATTGTCCGGCATAATTCATCGTCCGCCGGACAATGGTGAACAATAGGGCAATCGATTCAGTTGACTCTTCACGCAACATTAGTTCACGCTTATTCTGTTATCGTTATGGAGCCACGGACTATGGCTCCCACGGACTATATCTGCTTTCACACCGCACTTAGATGTACGAGTAAAAATACCTGCCTGACCGTGTTGATTATCACTGACTGTGGAAGCCCCAAATGCATCATAGCATTCAGGTGTAGCATAAATGTCCTATGAATACCTTGTATTGAAATAAATGTTACACAAAAAAATGAATTTTACAGTGTCAAAATGGCCAGCATTTTAAATACAAAGTATTACAAGATGAAACAGGAAGAATGATATTACTCTCAACAAATCCAACATCTGTATTATACACCTTGACTAGTTAAATGGAGACTGTGCCCTAAAATTAAATTTGTTGAAATCACCACTAAAATTTATGCTGAAAATGTACAATAAACATGGTAATTGGCAGCCATTTTGAAAAACAAAAATGGCTGCCGGTCTTAATGTTTCACTTATCCTTTCGAGGGTGTTTAACATAAAAGTTTCGGCACCAAACTAGCGTCCTAGCACATTCACAACTCGAGTTATGATTTGGAAAATATAGTCCAAAAATGGGCGGCCATTTTGAAAATCAAGATGGCTGCCATGCCACCCCTGGGATTCTCCCCATCAAACGTTTTTTGTTCTCTGGGACCTACGCAAAACGGTGTCTAAAATAGTGTGAGCTTTTAATCAGGAAATAACACGGGACTTTCTATCAAACCACAGGTCCCCCGAACTAAATTTGTTAAGCGCTTTCAAAAGTACCGTTTCATCAATATGTCAATCAACCTGTGGATAATCAGAATTGCTCTCAGTAAAAACTTGCATCTCATTCATTCTGAAAATATCTCTCAAAGAAGGAACATGGAGCAAGTTCAGCAGGGATCTCTTCCTCGCGGGAAAGGCTACATTTCGAACAATTATATGTACATCAAAGATAAGGAATGAAAGGCAAACTCTACCTGATATGCAACCGCAGAAAAAACGGGTGTAAAGGCCGTGTTACGGTGGACTACCTAACAGGCTTGCCTTCTGCACTCCAGCACCACTGCGCATGTGATTTTCTGCAGAAAAGGTTCCTTAGAACCATAAAAGCGGTCTTTTAGAACCGCAAAGAAACCGGTCCCTTTCGGACCAACCTATTTCCAAAAAGAGAAAGATTTGTGTTGCAATAAAGTTAATAAGAAACAAATTAAAGAAATACAAGAATCACACTGCCCGTTGTCCTTTCCCCTAAACCCAGTTGTCCTTGTCCCCATGCCCAGCTTGGCCTTTCCTAGCCAGTTGTCCTTTACCCATACCTTAATCAAAAGCGAAGAAAAAACAAAAATACAAAACCAAAAAAATTGTCAATGCAAACTGTTTCGGAATTGTTTTACATAAAAGGAACCAATAAAAAAACCAGATTGAATGTTGTGAAACAAAAACAAAAATAATACAAAAAAGATTGTGGAAATTGTTTGTAATTCATCAGGGGGGCGGGGGGGGGGTGTGGGGGGGGCATATAGAAAGTTAAATAAAAGACCAAAAAAACAAAATAAAAATTACAACGCCAAAAACATAAATAATTTATAAGTTTTTTTTTTTTTTTTTTTTTAATTTACAAATTAAAGGCCTATTATAAGTTCAATAAAGGCCAAAAAATGAATAACTTGTTTTTGGAATGAAAAAGTAAAACAAAACATTGACATGAATGGTTTTTGGAAAGTCTTTGGACAATTAATGGCCTATAAAAAAGTAAGAAACAAACACAAATTAAATATGAAATCAATGAAAAACATAAGTTTTTGAGAAAGTTGGAAATTAATTAAATGCCATTAAAAAAGTTCATAAAAGGCCCCGAGCAAACGATTTGAACACAAAATAAAATTGTGTGGAAAAGTATTTTTTTTAAGTATTTTTTGGAACAATGACTGTAAAAGCCAATAAAATTACAATAAAAACGTTTTTTTTCCACAAAACAAACAAGTGTTTAAAGACAAATAAACTACCAAAATACAAGAAAATACAGGACCATTGCGTCCAGTATACAGCATGTATGACTTCATCACTTACCACGGCATGATCATCAATGCAATGCCTATTGAAAAATCGAAAATAATCCCGTCATTGTTATTAATTGGTTTAGTGGTGGATTGCGTCTTCGGACTAACACAAATTGGATTCGGTAGGAGCGGTCTGTAGAACATATATCTTAAGATGAGTAGTTTTTAGTCCTAAGGGAATGGAGGCGTATATTTGCAAGTGTATGATAAAAAGAGAAAGAGCCTTTTCAGTTTCATTTTTTACATAATTGTTGCAAGAACCGATTGAATGCCCTTCGTTCTAGAAGGTCAACCTTTAAATTTCCGCGGAGTTTGAAGTCTACATATCCAAAACCTGAAGATACAATATTTGACTACACGTGTGTCGGTTTTGTTATTGTAAAATATCGTATAAATGGAAGTTGGACGTTTTTTAAATTCCTTCGGCAAAAGTTCCATACGTAATCCCTTTGAAGTTTTACATGTAACATCTTGTTTATTTTGACCTTATACGTTAGGGTGTTTGACCCTCTCTTGGAGAAGACATTGCTTTAAAAGGATGAAATTTCAAGATGACAATGAAAACAATAGCCTTTGATCTGATACCAAAATAGTACTACTTGGCCGGGTGCGATTTTTTTCGTAGTACCTTGCAGGTATTACAGCAATCATCTTTAATAGCACGTTTCACTTATTAACAGATATTGATCGTTTTCTCTTGTACATGCATCTATTAGGGGTCTTCCACCTTTTGGATTAGCGCCATCTTGCAGGGAATGGTAAAGTCCATCCAAATTTCTGGAGAATTTCGAAATCTAAGCAAACGACATGCAGTTGGATATGTGTATAAAAGTATGGGTCACACTTTGAATAGCACAAGGTCGGGTATAAATTTGATTGAAATGAGGGAATACTACTACTAACACATTTTGTTATAGGTTATGATGAGTGAGGTGAAAGACCTCTATCGTATATACGCATGAGTCTGCATTTAAATCCGTGAAGGTTTAAATCCAACAGAGGCAACAAATTCCCTCGCTACGCTAGTGATAAGAAACTTGTAAGGTGCAACAAAGAGATTTTGAGGCCACCCAAATATTGGTCATAATAGTAATTCATATAGAAAGCAGTCAAATGATTTTTACCTGTATTTTGCTACAGAAATGTCTTAAAAGAGAGAAAAAAAGGTGATTTTTGATTGCTATAATTTTCAATATAAAAAGGCTGAATTTCGTATTCGAAATTCGAAATTCATAATATTTGTACCAAAGAAACATTTCTCAACTTAATCCTTAAAGATGGGTATATTTTTGATGGAAAGCTTTAAACCAGGGCAAAAATCAGAATGTTCACATTTTTTAGGGACACCGTTTTTGCAATCTCTTGTTGCCACTTTAACCTCGATGTCGCAGGTTCGAACCCCCACTTGATAAAATTGAGAAAATGAAGTGAAAATACGCATTAAAGTGTAATTCACAAAGTTAACAAAGGACGATCGAAACACGCACTTTTAAAACTTGGGTGCATTTTTCCCATGGTTTATACAGAAGCCCTAGCATAGGTCATTGTGGCCTATGGCATTCGCCTACCCATTGGTATCTTATACAGACTTATAGCAGGGGACTGTAGTGAAGAGTGTGCTTCCGGATAAAATTGTGAATTTTTGCCCACAAGTACTTTAGGCATTGATATCCATAACATTGATGGAATTGGAAGCACTTGCCAACCCCCCTTAAGGCCCAGCTTGGGTTCAAAGGTTATACAGGGGTAAAAAAATTAAAATCATTGTAACCAGACAGACATCATGGTGTGCTTTTCAACACAATCGGAACATTTTAAAAATTTCACGGCACTTTTAAACTTGAGGGCATTTTCCCATAGGTTTATACAGAAGCCCTGCCATAAGTCATTGTGGCATATGGCATTTCGCCTCACCATTGTCACCTAATACAGAACTTATAGCAGGGGAACTGTATGTGGTCCTATACTAAGAACCAACCAAGCTGGTTTTCGCCCATGTAGAAGTATTTGTGCACAGCAAGGTCACATCCTAAGGAGGAAATCATGGAGGCTTTCAGAGTTAGCAACTCCCACTCACAATCACCTTCATCGATTTTAAGAAAGCCTTTGACTCGATCAATAAGGGAAGGTCATGTGCTCGGTTCTCCGGCACTATGGTATCCCAGACAGGTTGTATTAAAGCCAAGGCGTTCTCTACAGCAATTCCAAAAAGCGCTGTTATGGTATATGGAAATATCTCTGAGCCTTTCCTCGTTCAACAGGGGTACTGCAGGAGATGTATTAGCTCCCTTTAATTTTTCATATTGTGCTGATAGAGCGACTACTTGCTGCAAAAGACTAAAGATACAGATTCCGGATTGATAACAAACAATCCACTCAGTCCAGGAGGTATCCCGCCAAAAGTCTTTAACGACCTAGATTTCGCTGACGATATCGCCCTACTGGGTCTCAATCCCTAGAGCTCAGCACAGTTTCAGAACGCAGCTGCCGCGGCAAGAATGGGCCTTATCATCAGTGTGCAAAAGACAGAGTACATGACTACTAACTGCAAACACCAACCCACTTCACTGCTTAGTTTATGGGAGTGAATCAACCATGTCTCCGACTTCAAATATCTTGGTTGTATGATGGCTTCCAGTTCTAAAGACCTGTAACAGCGACAGCCTTGCCTGGGCAGCATTTTGGAAGTTGGAGCGCATATGGAGAATCAAGTATACCAATCGAAATGAAGTATGCCTCTTCAACACAACATTGCGTGACTAGTTTTGTATGTCTGCCGAAACTTGGGTGCTACCAACAATGTGAGAGTAAAGGTCAATTCTTTCGCACCATGTTTGCTACAGAATCAGCTGAAAAGTCAGCGTCATTGATCGTGTCCCCAATGCCAAAAATTATGTAGCGCTACAGGTACGGAGCCTCTTATAAACCGAGTAAGACTGAAACAGCTTACTTTTCTTGGTAATATTCTAAGGATGCCAGAGGGGAGCCTAGCAGGTTATATGCTTCTAACATACCAACACATGGCAAGAGGGAAGCCAGGCCGACAGAGAACATCATATCTCTCCTACATTCCAAAGCTCTTGGGGGACACAAACACTGTTGCAGAACCAAAGGCTATCTCCATCTTGGCCCAAAACAGAATTGACTGGAGGAAACTTGCGGTCGCCTGCTGCGCAGTCGACGACTGATGATGATGATGATCAGGCGGGTGAACGGTCATTAATGTTTAGTTACTGAAGTTGGGATTTAGAGGTTGCGAAATTACGTTAGACCAATGGCGACATCTCCGCTAAAAATCGACTCAATTGGCCATATCAATTACATTTAGTCTAACCAAACAGACCTCACACCTTTTGGCATATAGCATAGAGAAACGCTATTTGAGCAACTCTTTTCATCCAACAAAAGATGTATGATGAAGAAAATTTTGAGAAAAAAGCACTGAAATTGCATATTTTAGGGATTTAATTTCAAATTTGCCGTTGCCATCATCGCTTCAGCAGTCCACAAGCCGGTAGTAGCGATTATTGTATTTTGAAGCAAGACTAGGCTAGGCTAGCATGCAATGAAAGATCTTGTACGAGCACGTATTGGTTATTGTTCGTGATTGTTTAACAGAGGCTACTAGGTTGAGAAGTAGTATCATATACCAGATACAGTGTTTCTGTCAAAATGTCCTATATGCTCACCACATACTGGGGGCGATCTACACGCGACGGATCAATGTGGCTGATGGACAGGTGTATTACATACATAGAGTACTGCCACAGGCCACAGCACTGCAGTGTATATTGGTTTGGTCTTGAGTCATTGAGGGTGACTCTGCATTCGCTAGCATTTCGATTGTTTTTTTGACTGCCCCTTATTCACGTGGCATGTTGCAATGGAAAGGTCAGCGCATTGTATTTCCAGGGTGCAAAACCTAACGCGCACAGGGACGTTCACCCTCAAACTGAGATCGAATATGGAACGCACGATAGGAAAACGCTTCTAGCGCGAGTTTCTATTGCGTCACACAGTCAGCTTAATAACGCACGATTCCCTACGTATGACGTGGCCGCACTACGAGATAGATTTGTTTAACTGTCGCAACAAGCATGCCGGTAACGGCCATGAAAATGTGCCATCGGAAGACCGTCCAAGCACGTTCACACACATCTGGATCTGGGAAGATACCACATTACGTTGATGCAGATTGGTGCCTGTGTAGATCGCCCCACTGTATTGTTTTTCCGTCTTATCGTTCCATTGTTGACATGAAATCTGGTGGTTGTCTGGAACATTCCACTCAGTGTATGACACGATTTTGACGCAATCGGTTGCAGTTGACCGCGTGAAGGCCCCCAGTGGGCAATCGACGTTAGAACATCGAAAGACCGTCGAGCGTTTAGAAATTTACACACTTTTTATGTGATAATGCAAAATCGATTTGACGTAGTTCTTAAAACGTCGATTCAATTTGCATTTTCGACGTAAATTATAAAAACTGTTGACCTGTTTTCGACGTGCCACCGTCGTTTCGACGTTGCTCTAAACGACTGTGCCCGCTGAGGGCACGACGATGTGGAGTTTAGGGACAGCCGGACCGTCCGGACTCAATTGGCAAGTCCGAGGCACTCAGACTTGGAATCATGCTCGGTGGACTCGGGTCCCATGGACCGAACATCAGGGCCCATGCCCATGGGACTTGGATTCGCCGCCGATTCAGACCTGCTGGACTCGGCCTCAATTGAACCCCAGTGGACTCTGACATCAACAAGCTACAACCACACTCCCAATCTGGCAATACTAGTAGTTTGAATGGTCACCAAATACCATTTGTGTACAGCCAGCATATTCTAAAATATTATAAATATGCGAAAAACTTATCTAAATCAGATGAAAATAATATTAAATAGTCAAATGCACCATTCTCCACTAATTGTGAATGCTCAAAATCAGAAAAGTCAAAGATAATTGGAACTTGAATAGAATGCTGTATTTATTGTTTACATACAATGTCAATGCACGAGCAAGCAGGAAGCAGGGCGGTCTTTACAACGCAGAGACTTGCTGAAAAGCGTGTGAAGATCGTACTCGCGCGTAGTTTTTAATAGCTGATTGAAGAGCCCACGCGCTCTCTTTAGCAGCTTAATTTGATAATGCGCATGCACAAAATTGTGTCAGGGGGTAGGACATGCTAACGTAACAGCAACAGCAAATTCAAAACGGTATCAACTTCGGGGTGCTAGTCTGTTCAAGACTAACGGTAGGAGGGCGCTCTTACGCATAGCGAACGGTTACCACAGACTTGGATTAAAGACTAGGCTTGCGTCACGAATATTTTTACAAAATCTAATGACGTTATGGAAATTACATATTTTGCACAGCGGGGGCTTAATCCACTAACCCCCGACGGATTTTGAAGTCAATAATTTTTTCTTAATTTATCCAGATATTACTAAGAGTTTTGAAAAAAAGGTTTTAAGATGATTTTTAATGTCACTGGGACCGAAGACTGCAATAGTAAATGACACGTAGCAGTTCCCAAATGACCGTTTGGAATCCCCAACGCCCAATCGGCAGATGTGATCGACCCCCCTGATTGTGTTCCTGTCAAGAGTGTCGCCGTTGACCGAATTGCTGAGAGTTAATGACTTCACCGCCCCGCCCCCCGGATGAGAGGCAGGGGACTGTAGTTGAAAGAGTGGCTCCGATAAAAATGTTGAAGTGTGGCAACACAAGTACTTTAGGCATTGATAATCCATTACTTTGATGGAAGCACTTGCAACCCCCCTTAATGGCCAGATTGGGTTTCAGGTTTACAGGGGTAAAAAATTTAAAATCCTGGTACCAGACGGACATCATGGTGTGCTTTTCAACACAATCGGAAATTTTAAAAATTTTACCACCAGAACCGTGTAACTTGAAATCCAAGCTCGGCCATGGGAAATGGGCGTGGCAAGTGCTTCATCAATGATATCAAGGTGTATATAAAGCGTTATACCAAAATCACCATTTTATCCAGATTTGCACACTCACATAAGATTGTACATACAGTCCCCTTACTATTAGAATAAGAGCAGTAGTTGTCACAGTCCTCTGTAGAATATTACAATTGAATGACAAATTCGGAAAGGATCGAATTGCAAATGAAGCTAGGATAGTATTTCCTAGTCCGGGCTGAGAAACACTAACTTAAAGAAACCAAACCAATTCAATGATTCTAAAGAGGGCACTAACTTATGTAGAATTTGCACACTTCAATAATCACAAATGCTGCAGGTTTTGCTAATAATAAGCTGCCATGGCAAACCAAAATGGGATAAAAGGAAAAGGAGCACCCGTGATTATCGAAAAAGAAAGAGATCCCAGGAGTCCCAAAATAATGATACGATTTGATAGAAATCATCATGGATGCAGTAGTTGATAACATGTGACAGGAATAAGCGGCTGAATTGACGCATTGCTGCATGAGAAGCTCTTCGTCTGGAGAATAAGGACTTGTAATATCATTTTTTGAGGAGGGCTTATACCAGCTTGCAATTTCTAGCTTTTCAAAAGAAATTGACCCCGTCCTGGTTTTGTATTTAAATTCTAGTTCTGAGAAATTTCCCAGGGTGTATTGCTGCCACCCGTAATTGGAGTGTCTTTGTGGTTCAAATTGCCATCCGTAAGTTGAATCTTGCATAATACGGATGGTCGATCAAAAATATTACACTTCTATTTTATTTATCGCTTTTGACTTTTCGTCTGACCTAAAGTAGAGTAACGTAGAGTATAAAATGGACGACTATTTTTTCACGGCGAACACAATCACCAAAGTAGAATGAAGCTCTGTTGAAAACAAATTATTAATAGCACCCGAAGAGCCCTTCTGAATAGTGTATGGCGAAAACTCAAAATGGGCGACATCCAACTAAATACCGTAGTATATCATGGCGTCCCTAACTAAGTCATACAAAACAGCCAAAAGAGGATCAAAAAATGTGATTTTGAAGTAATGAATCTGGTCAATGATATTTTAATATCAATACAATACTTAAGATTATTATATTTGTAAATGTTAAATGTACACCCGCAGGCGCATTGCCATCTCTGGATGATAGTCTATTATATTATGCGAATAAAGGAAAAAACATTTGTCAAATACAATACTACTGTCTTATGCCAATACGTCCTTATTCCAAATCTTTATATGAGTCTTAAATGAGTTTATTTGATCTTACTACATTTCTCCCTAATCATCACGACATTGCCTACTTAACCCATCTTACCAAAACCAAAGTAAGTACCAACATACTAGTAGGCGATCACAATAACGTAATCAAGTCCGCGAGTCGCAAAATTGGCATTTTCCACAGAAAATAGTCGAAAATCAAATTTTGCGCTAAAAGATAGAAATATCGGATTGTCATGAGCGTTTCAGCTCTAAATGATGGCAATTGATTAGTTTTACATAAGTGTAAGAGTTAGAGCGAATTCTGGGTGGCAACCCCTTACCTTAATTTGACGACATACCCTAACCCCGGTGAAGTGCACCTTCACATTTTTTTTTCTCTAAAATGACCAAAAAGAATGTGAGAAATGATACCTAGAAACTTTTTATTAAGTTTTGGCATTTTGGCGCCCCGGGGCAAAGTTCATGGGCGGTTTAAATGCTAGTAAAAGTTATGGTAACACATTGGGTTGGTAAACTGTTGTCATCTTTCTTTTACAGAGGGTCAAGGTCGTTCAGCAGGAAGCCGAAAATGTTATAAATGAAATCAGGCACATCTATGTGGCACGATACATTTTTGATCAATCTGAAGGGGTGGAACTGGTATTTTGAGATGGAAATATTCTTCTCCAAACATAAAATTTTCACGAATTTAAAAATGTGGTTTGTAATGCCAGTGATGACTCCTTCATTGAAGGACTTTCCAACGTTTTATGAAGACGGTGAAACCTTGTTTTGGTTGATATAGGAGAAAACATCAAACCTTACCAGGAAGTTTGATCTGGTAACAACCAAGCAACCAATAT
>JAMKCH010019977.1:0-30778 GCA_023653785.1 Ophioderma brevispina | reverse complement strand
ATACATCAGCTGTATGCCCGTATTTCAATAGGCAGCCATCTATAGACATTCCAGTACTACAAACATTCACCTGTCAATAATCTCTGTGCAATCGCTAACATGGATCGATTGACAGCTTAATGTATTGTAGTCCTGGAATGTATGCAATCTTGTCCGCCAACATGTCTGATGGCGGCCGTCATATTGAATACGGTTTATAAGGCAGGTGCGCCAGTGATCCTCATATGGTACAATGGCTTTTGCGCTGTCACACAGTTGATAGAGCTATATGGGGCCTCCTCATAGGCTGGGAATAATATGATATGACCTGGAAAAAATTGCAATAGATTTTTTCACCACAATCCATTTCTATAAGGTCCCCAGAATAACATACTAAAAGTACAAAAAAATCCAAGTGGTGAAGTACGCCTACTTTGCATAAATCCGAAATGGCCGCCAATTCCTATGTTTTTACTTCATTTTGTTTGTATAGCTAGTCCTAAATTGCTGTTTGCAGCTCATAAAAGGCAGATTTTTACATTAAATAAGTATTATTTTTATACGTTATATAAAAATACGGTACAGATTGGTGGAACATAACTATTGCATAAATTCAAAATGGCCGCCAATTTTCAGATTTTTATCAATTTTGCTTGTATTTCTTCTACTAGATACTTTGTTCATACATAAATTTTTCATTTCATAAGTTTAATAATTATACTTCAGATGTTATAGAGAGTAGCTAATCCTTACTTGTATAAAACCCAAATGGCTATCAATCTAATTTTTTACCCTTATTCTACTCAAGCACTCATTGGGCGTTAACCTCTCCAACCCGTCAACCGTCCCGGGAGACATCCGATCCCACTGCTCCAAAACGGTCCTCCCTAAATTCACTAGATCATGCCACTGTCCTTCTTGGTTATCATTGAATCAAAAAAAAAATCAAGGTCACACTCCGGCCTTTACCAAAAGCTATGGAACTTCAGGAAGCCAAGTTGTACACCTCATTAGTGAATTGTCATCCTAGCTGCCAAACCTGGCTTCTTCAGTCTTCTAACTCACGACCATTTCGACTTCTGCTCTAGCTCCACCAAGCAAAAAAAAAAGCTAAACATTTTCCTTCCAATACGCAGAACCCCTACACCCCCTTTTGGGACAAGGATGCGACGAGTGAGAGATATCATGCCAATATAACACTTTAACCCACTCAAGTGCAATGCCTGGAAACACCGTCAACAAACTCCCCGGTCGTAGCTGTCCAGCTATGCATTTCCTGTCCTCTGCAAATTGCATCGTCACCAATGGAAAGTGGCAAGACCATGCTCCACAGTCAAGCCCCCCTCGTGCTGTTAACGACGAGATTTAACAACTTCTACGTGTCTTAACCATTCACCTATAATGAGTTCACCGAAGCAATCAAAGTTGTTCAAGAATGGGAAAGCTCCTGGCAATGATGGCATCCATACTAATTCTGGCAGCCTATGGCACCTTTTTCTCTCTCTACTTCTATGTAATCATAAAATTCCCTCAAGATGGATTACTTCAAAGGTCAGTGTAATCCTGAAGCCCAAAAACCATCAAGTGAGCCCAAGGTTACCCTTCTCGCTGCTATCTCACACGATAATCGCTTAGGAGACTGGTACTCAATAGGATCAATGATACGGTCAAGCAAATCTACCACTCACCAAGTGGTTTCCAAAGAGGTAACTCAACAACAATCAGATCGTAAGACTTGCCAATGATTTCAAGACAGCCTTCAAGAAGAAGCAGAAGTTTGGAGCAATCTTTATAACTGCTGCTGGCTTATGATACAGTCTAACATGGAGGTCTCTACCTTAAGCTACTCGGAATCTTCCCTGATTTCAAGCTTGTCAAGTTCATAAACTGCTCATCCCGATCTTTCGTCCTCGGCCATCAAACGAGGCAATGGCCATAGAAGCCAAACTCTGAATAGGGTCCCCACCTGTTAAGTCCTGGCACCTATATCTCATATATGCCGAGGGAGTTTCTTTGCAGTACTCCTACTCAGACGATACGGTACTTTGAATAGCTGCTGATTCAAAGACCCTATCACTGTCATCAATTCCTTCCCCGTATGGCAACTTGATACTCACAACCCAAGACTGTCGGCTCTATTTCCATCTTGCAAAACGGCGCTAAATAGATATTAACATCACTTTAGATAAAGAAAAACTGTTAAGCGATCCAACGCCAAAGAACCTTGTCGTCATAATTGACCGCAGCCTTACTTTCCATCAACACACCAAGACATTCGCTGCCAAGACTCGGTCTCATGTCAACCTCCCTCAGAAGGCTTCGCAGGAGGCTGGATGGGTGCATCCTTTAATACTTTACACATCAACTTTTTTTTTGGCATACTCCAAACCTGCTGAAATATGCCCACCAGTATTTGACCCAGTGTACATTCACACGATGGAATGTTATTCTGAATGATGCAATGAGACTTGTTAGTGGTTGCCTTTTGGCGATCCCGTCTAATATCTCCATTCTGTCTGGCATAGCTCCTGCAAACCTTTGGAGGATCTGTTAGAAGATCAAGGCTCGCTTAGAAGTGTGACGAACCTGACCTATTCCTCCTACCACACTATTCATGACGAGAGTTCCACAGAGTCACTTGCTACCCAATCCATGACACTGCCGATCGCAGCATCCCTATGGCCCATCTGGATCAACGCCATATGGTCGAGCAAATGTCGTCTTCTAACTTGAACCTAAAGCAGTGTGTTGACAGCCTATCTATGCAAGCCCAGTTTTTGACCTTGAGTAGGACCGGCGGAGAACCGAACACAATTAGCCACGTCATTGATGACTATGCGATCGAAGTCCCCAAGTCTCATTGAAAACTAGGATCTGATGTAATTTTGTATAAGTTTCGCCGAAAAACAAGCTTTTCGATTGAAAAGTAATTCTCGATGAAGAAATTGGGATCTCGATTGAAGATCCCTGGTTTTACCACTTTTGAAAAAGTTGGATTCTCAGTCAATAAATCTGGATTCTCGTAAAACTTGGTGTCTCTTTGGGTATTGAAAACTTATCTTGGCGAGAATACTGTTTTTTTAAATAATCTTTTTTCAATGGAAACAGGTACTAGTATATCGGCTATAATTCAGAATTTGCAATTGAAAATCCAAGGTTTTACAATAAAAAATGGTTTTTATCAGTGAAAACCTTTCTTTTTCAACCGATATACTAAGTTTTCAATGAGAATCAAACGTGTTCTAATGAGAATCAAAGTTTTTTGATCGAAAACCTGGATTCCTCTTCAAACTAGAACTTTGTTTTCAATTTTTTTTGGTAATGACATTGGAAACTTTTATTTTGTATTGAAGCCCCAAAGGCCAGACACATTCACATATGCAAGCATTATCATTAAGGTAAAGTATATTAAATTATAGGTACAATTCAGATACAAATTTTCCGTGTTGTGTGTGTGTGTTTGGTGGGGGGGGGGGGGGTAAGATGGGTGGGTTGTTCTAAGCATTATATTCCGTGATAGTGATACAATCTAATGTTTTTTTGGGTCCTGTAAGTGCAATAGTAGATGTATATAACTATCAAAGTTTGACATCTTGATTCAAATTGGTAGAATTGGCACCATTTTGGATTTTTATGCAAATTAGGTATACTCTACCCCAAAAGGGCCCCCCCCCAAAAAACAATTTATGTTGTCTGTATAAGACAATTAAATATACTTAAGTCTAAATGTAATAAATTTTAGTCATTTTTAGGTGGCAAATAATATAACCCCACTCAGTTTAAAAATCTAGAATTGGCTGCATTTTGGATTTATGCAAATTAGAACACGTCTGTCCAGAATGAATGGTGTCTGTGTATAGACTTACAATATAATGTATTCATAAATAAACCAACTTTAGGCATGTATAGGTTGGCCAAATATATTTGAGATAAGTAATACCACAAAATCCTTGTAAAAATCCTAGGGACTTGGCTGCCATTTTGGATTTATGCAAATTAGTATATTCCACCACTTGATTTTTCTGGCCTTTTCGTATGGCATTCTGGGACCTTATGAAATGCCATTTGGTGTGAAAGAAATTCTATTGCAATTTTTTCCAGCTTCACCTAGAATTTAAGTTATTTTTCTCAGCCTAATCATTATTTCATATCGTTACCACTAAACCAATACAACTATAGTAGATCCAATTGATGGTAGGAGGTATGATCGGAAATTGGACTTTTTCCATTACTCAAAATAGGTCAGAAATACCCCTAAAAATCTTCGATTTCTTTCTTCCTCGCAATACAAAAGAGATCGGATTGAAAGAACTGGCCAACTACAAATAAGTTACGGACGCTGTTCGTCCAGTCATACTGATTGTGTGCAGTGGTATGGTATGGTAAGGTATTTGGGAATATTATTTTGGGAGATTACCAAACACTAAGCGGATTATTGTCTTGTTGTATTTGAAATAAATTGAACAATTTACAATTCACAATTGTGTTTTCACCAAATACTTTGTATTTTTATACTATGTTATGCTTGTGTGTCTACCCCAGAATTGGTTTTAAAACTGACTTACCAACAACATATCATACATTTTCTAAGCTTAGTCAACATGTTGTTTACAAATGCATCACTTTTATCTTCATATTCATAAAATCAGCTTTCACCTGCTTCACTGAACTTTCTGGAGTTTAAGTTTTGCGCCTTTCCTTGAACTTCTTGGGTTTCTGCTTTTTGACTATTGATTGGGACTGGTGAATGCCCCAACCGCTTAGGGTTTTGGCTGTCATGGATATAGCGCACATCATAACCACAAGTACAACGAACTAAAGTTTTTATATACCATCCCCTCAATTCATACCTCCACTACAAAAAAGTTAGAGGCTATTCCACTATCCACTGGAATCTGTAATAATACAATAGTCAATACCCCTCATAGATGGTCCAAGCTTATTCTTATAGTTGAAGCTATTAGATACAATATTTGGAAATACATTTTGACCTAACCACACAAAAATGCAACACACTTTGTAATTAACGTTGCCTAAATTAAAGCTTCTTTAGTCTAATAATTCGGATTACTTTTTCAATGTACATTTAGGAAGTGTTAAAAGGACATCGCCCCGCCCCTACAGTATAAACATACCATATATAGTGCTCAGTAGGCCTAAACTCTTTCAATATGGCTCCACGAGGCTACAGGGAAGATGTGAAGAATATCTCAATAAATCTGAGGGCGTTTAATAAAATTCCGGAAAACCGTTTTTTAACATGACGTGATGATGTAAATGAATTTATAATCGATTGTATAAAGACTGTACAAAGTTCAATTCAAAATTAATAAACAAAATAAATTTTGTACTTGGTCCGTTTTTCCTTTCAGTCCACTTTCTATTGTTTAGCACCAAGCAACTTCTTGATAGATTAAAATGCTTCCCTATTTCACCGAATGGATATGACCCAAAACTTTCCCCTAGATCCTATCAGCGCGAATCGAGTATAGACTATAGAGAATTGCAATAACAACTTAAAATTTTTGGGAAGCAACTTTTCATTCGCCTACAATTTTTTAAAAGAAATTTCAGCCAATGTTGTCTGGCATTCTTTGTTTCAGTATTTAGTCTAAGGGTTCTTTAGAGACCAGTTAACATCCTATGTCACTTCTTTTGTTGCCTGCGAATCGTTATGGCCCATAGTATTAAAACTCTAACAGATACAATTGCCCAGTGTGTAACAGTCAGGCCAACCTATTTCAAGATACCAGGCCCTAACATATTTACAAACATTGCTGTTAACTGGTCTATAAAATGCAACCACACCTGACTTTGGTCAACATGCATGTTGATATCTTCGCCGATTTTGTGGGCCGCCAGCTTCTAGTTCAGGGTGATATGTTCCGGTTGTCCATGTGCATTTGAATCATGACAGATTTAAATCAATTAATGACCAGACTTTCATTTAAATCATTCTTATTGATTGATTTCAGATAATGTTACAATACGGTATAGCATATAAATGTTAAAATTCATATTTTAGAAGCTCATTAGCAAACGAGTGTTATTTTAGGTCCATTGGGTCCTTGGTGCCAGTTTCGCTTTTAGCAGAATCTATGACGATGCGAAACTCAATTTAATGTACGCAAGGATCAAGTAAATGATACAACCTGAGTGAATTATTAGACAAACATAAACTCGGAGAAACTGGCGAGCATTGAATTAAATAGAGAAGAAAAATACACGGTCTCGAACCCGGTGTTAAAGCAGATATAGTCCGGCGGGAGCCACAGTCCGGGGCTCCATAGACGATAACGGAATAAAGCGTGAAACTAATGTTGCGTGAAGAGTCAACTGAATCGATTGCCCTATTGTTCACCATTGTTCTCGTACTATGAGTACGCCGGACAATAATTACTTCTACACCGGTCCTCTCGCTAACTCGGCGTGAGATATACCACTGGACCACACAGGACTGTGTTTACGTGGATACCAGAGAAACGAGCGCTAATGTATTTCAGTCTCTATTTAAGAGTCTCAAGCGACCGTAATTGTATATTATGTGTTTAGAAGGAGATGACCTATATGCACTAAAAAATATTTTTTTCAACTTTGCATGAATAAAATAAGTATTGAGAAGCGAATGTTAAAAAAGGTTCCCCTCAAAGTAGGGTAGGATACGTCCCTACAGCGGGCTATGGTAGGCCCCTACTACTATAGAGATGGAGCGAAAGATTCGTGACTGACAAGGGGCACATCAATGGTGGCAGTGATGTCACTGTCATCTGCATTCAAAGAGGATAAAGTATATTACACATCCAAATTAAGGTCATTTTCCATAGGTGGAAGTGATGGTATGACAGTTCAATTTGTTTGAACGTTTTTACTTTGCTAGACTCGTTCTTTGCGTGTTAAACGTCTATGGCTTTCCAATGATACGATATCTTGTTTGTTTTTTGTTTTAGGGAACAGAGTATACCAGGAAAAAGGAGAGTCGTATATGCATATACCAAATGTTTAAACCATCATGTCACAAGCTAAACGTTGGAAATAATGGCGCTTTCTACCGATGTGGAAGAGGAGTTATCATGTCCTGTCTGCTGCGAACATTTTATAGACCAACACATTCCAAAATTACTGGATTGCCGCCACGACGTATGCCAACCATGTTTGCAGAAAGTAGCCACAGACGGATCGATCAAGTGTCCCACGGCAGGGAAACCACCATTGTGAAATCAGGCGGAGTAACTTCGTTGAAACCTAATTTCAGGGTGCGTAATTTGGCAGAGATATACTTTAGAACTAACAAAAAAGAGCTGCTTTGTAACCTTCATAAAGACCAGAAATTACTCTGTGTCTGTGTATCTTGTAATGTACCAGTTTGCCAGTTCTGTATCGTTGAAGATCATCAAGAACCGTCGGGAATTCACTTGTATAAGAAACGCAACGATGTATTAAAAGAACGCAAGGCGGAAGCTAAAACTATTCTAGCTGAAGCACTTACAAAAATCGAACAGTGCAAGAAAAGGTTAAAAGAACTGAAAGAAAGATCTGCTTTGTTGGTAAAAGAAGAGTTGAATGTCTTGACTCATGTCAATGAACTAGTTGATGATGTTCAGCAGAAAAGAACTGAAATTATTTGCGAATTGCAATACAAGGAGAATGAACGTTTGAGAAATATTGAAAGAAAGTTGAGTTTGTGTCATGGACAAGCCGAAAGATTAGATTACGCGTCTGGTACCACACGTGAAATGAATGACACAGAATTTGAGAATTGGTACCAAATGACTACCTGTAGCTTGGAAGAAGTGTTTTCCAACGTAAAACATTACCCAGATGTGACCAAGCCTTTCGCCGTGTCTAAGGTTGAGCTTGGAATTTACCCTGGTTCACTCAATATAAAACATTTGGTGAAAAGTTCCAAACCAAATCGACCTACACGAATTGATCCTGAAAACCCACAACATGTTGCCGATTCCGGTGAATTTGCCCTCTTTGATGATTATTCTCCGTGTAAAAAACGGAAAATTGCCACTTCAGAAGATTGTGAAAAAATCAAGCATACGTTAGCAGACATCGATGAAGAAGCTGCTCGTTGCAAAAAAGCCTTGGCTGTATGGAAAGAAATCCACGAAAAGGTATCTGTCTCTTTAGATGAAGAAATGCAAAAAATCTCGACTCGTGTGCAAAAAATCCTTGATGAAATTATTGGGCAAGGGAACGCTATTACTCATCAGTTACACGAGGTCACCTGTTTGAAAGATATTGATGCCGAATCAGAACGCTATCACCAACATGTTGAAAAATTGCAAGACACATACAACACTTTGGATAAACTAAATGACGATGGATATGTGACTCAATATGACAGTGTTGCAAACAAATTGAAGGAAATGTTACGCGAGGTTTCTGAAATGTTTACGGGTAGTTCAAATGATGTACCAAAGTTTGAATCAATTTTAGGAACTTCCACGCAGAAGCAGACCTTATATGTAGGCCAAGTAAAGGACAATTCCAAATTAATATATGTTCGAAAACAGCTCATTACCCAATTCAATTGCGGTTCACCTTTGCGGAGTATAGATGCTACAAGCGAGGGTTACCTGGTACTTGTATCAGATGAAAGTTTTGGCGTAACCATCCCAGGATCGTCCTTTACCATCGGAAATCATTTACATCTGTGGACTGATATCAGCGGTGAATACAAGCAGATCCTTTGTATGGACAGAGCTGATAATAACAACCCATATATTCCAACGGATGTTGCAGTGGATTCTATCAGCAAGCGATATCTGGTTGCAAGAACAACCGAACTTGAGTCATACTCTGAATTAGGCGTTTATGACTCTACCTTACTCTCCAGTCCTGGTATTGATGAGAAAACTGCCTGGGAAATTCGGAGCATTGCAACCAACGGAAAAGGACATATTGTAGCTGGTAATGTCGTTGACTCCAGTCTATTCATCCTTCCACCCGATGGTTTAGTCAAATTCATCAAAGTGCCCTTTCGTCCATGTAAGATTGCCGCCTATGACACCCTTGTCGCTTACACTGACATGGAAGCAAATAGGGTTCATTGCTTTAATTTCCAAACTTCTTCAGAAGAACTCCGTGAGGTGTTCAACATCTTCGTACCCAGCCCAACTGGTGTGTGTTTCGACAATACGGGTAGTCACATGTACATTTGTAAGCGGGATTTTGATTCTGGTTGCGGCTCAGTGGATCTGTATTGTTCAGTCACTGGCGACATGAAAGAGAATGTGGTTTCAAGTTTGGAGTCACCTCAAGATTTAGCCCTTCTACAAGAAGGGAAGCTAGCCGTAGCTGATGGCGATTGGATAAAAATCTACGGTGTTCAGTGAAGACGCACTATATAAATAGGTAATACTTACGTTTAACGAAACAACACAGACTGATACGAAAAGGGTATATTGACGCCTTCTAGTTTTGCATACTAGGCAGCCGGTAGGGAAGTATCAGTGAAGGTATTTCAGAGTCGCTGCAAAAGTACTTTACTAATGTGGCCTCCATGTGTACCTGTCAGTCACCTAGCAGGTAACTGCAGTGTACACTATATGGTGTGTACTGCTTAGTGAACATAGCTGTTGTGCACCAAATGGCTTGTGTACTTCACAAATACTTAGTTGTAGGTTCTGCATCGATAATTCTTTTAAGGAAGTACAATTGGAGGAGTACACTACGAGAGTACAATTTTGCCATAAACTTTCCGTTTCTACGACAGTACTAGCGCTTTGATGTTTTTACTCAGTATTTTATGAACATGAAATACTACTCAATATTTTATGTACAAGAAATACTCCTGTTCACAAATTGGTCATCACTACTCGAATACCTCGCATTTACAAATTGTTTTTCCGTAAAGTCTGCTGAATTCAGGGTTTTTTTTTTTTTTTTTTTTCCCCCCCCCCCCCCCCCCCAGCAAGGCGCAGCCGAGCGTCTTGCTTAATCCTTATTTAATACTGTATAATATGATGGGCCTGTCCACTTACGCAAATTCCTGGAGCAAAGTGACACACAATAGCTCGTACTCGTTGAACAACAATGTCGCTCCGCACGTATCAATCATGAATAGAGCATCCTTGATTGGCCATATAAACACACCCAAAAAGTAACTCCCCACCCCTGAAATTTGTCTGTCAAGTTCAAACGATACATCTTTTTATACAATATGGGATATAATTAGAAGCGGTGTTTATTTACGCGTATTTCGACACCTCATTTGTGGCGATCGATGGAGTATTGTTGAAGTTATGCCCCCTTGACCGAACACACCCCAGTATTTAAAAGTTGCAGTAAATCCTATTGACAATCACACTGTTACAAATTGAAATCAGTGCAATCCTCTTCTTCTCTGCATGAGTAATTCTCCTTCTCTATAGATGAGGTGACATCAATGTTTACAAACAAAAGTTAACACCTGGTCTACTGACCTGTTAGAGGTGCGAAGAATATGCCCATACAGTTACAGCATTCAATAGCCTTATCACGCCTGATTGAGCGCGAATTTTAAAAGCACAAGCCCTGCTGATGCTCACGCATACTGCCGGGCAGTGTTTTGTTCGTTGCCCGGCGTTGACGTCACATGTCAACTCATCTATAGGGCTTACTGCAACAGAGTAATTGTTGTGTGAAAATAGAGACATCCTTTACTTCCTGGCTGACTGACCGGCGATTAAAGACAAAATGAGGCATTTTCAAAAGTCACAAATGTGATATCATTACTTCGGCTGATTCAAACACTTAACTTAAAGTTGAGTCTTCATTAATGTGTGAATCCAACACGCTTTTAGCAAACTCTTGACATTAATTTCTTATGGCACTTATTCAGATCGTTTGAAATTTGAATGCTAACTGGTATGTCGTGCAAATTCTTCGACCAAATATTGTACCATATGCTGCTGCCCGACTTCACTTGACCGAACCTACCCCAGGATTTAAAAGTTGCGGTAAATCCTATTGACAATCATACTGTTACAGATTGAAATCAGTACAATCCTCTTCTTCTCTGCATGAAAAATTCTCCTCTATAGGGCTTACTGCAACTTTTAAATCCGGGGTGGGTTCGGTCATTAAGTGGGCATAACTTTAACAATACTTCATCAATCACCACAAAGGAGGTGTCAAAATGCGCGTAAATAAACAACGCTTCCAATTATATCCCATAATTTATAATGCGATGTATCGTTTGAACTTCACAGACAAATTTCAGGGATTGGGAGTTACTTTTTTGTTGTGTTTATGATAACTTGTTAACGTCATATCCCTAACGTCCCTTAAACCTTCAAAACCCACCTGACAAAAATCACGGAGCGGACCCCTACCTTGGATTAGTGGAAAATTGCTCATAGATCTGACAAAAAAAATACCGCTACCTCACTTTTTGCGGTGATTGTCAGATTTTCCTCCAGGGACGTTAGGGTTATGGAAAAGCAACACCCCTCTGAAGAAATCCTCGCTATTGCGAGAATATTTTCTTGAAATGAATAAAACCCGGGAAATAACCAATTATCTAAAGCGGTTAGACAAGGCGGTCAAACAGTGCGACCAAACCGCAGACAGCTGTGGTTTGGACTCGGATACTGAACTAAGAGTAGTTGTGGGTACACACAACCAAGAGAAGGTACAGTGTTCTGCCCACAGTGCAATATTTTCAATGCAGTTTTTGCACTGGTTGTAACATGAATTTATAGCAACAACAAGTACTTAAATTACAAGATTGGGATGGGTTCTGTTCATTTAGGTACTTTTTGTCACTCATGAGACAACCAGTGTAAATTGTACTGGAAGAAATACATAGAGGGAAGACACTACCTCCTCTTCCCCAACTATTACATGGCGCCCAGTAGACATGCGTATAACTTAGGTCAAAATAATTGTTTACCCTCGAGATTCCCCTTCGTGAAGCTTATATATGTACCTAAATCATGAGAAATTTCTCTAGAACATATCCGATTTAGATACCTTTAGGGTTAGATTTTGAGATCTTACTGATTTTCAAAGATGCCGTTTTGTTTGGGTTCACTTCCAACCGTGCCTCCGCCATTGCATCTGTGTGTTTATGCGCCGCTCAAAACTTTAAACTCAACATCGAGTGTTTAACGACCACATACACTACTAAAGCAATTTGGTCCAACAAGTCACGTAGATACAAAGAATATATCTCAAATACAGAAATACGGTACTACAGTCATGATAAAACTCGGAACCTGTATAGGCTGTGTCGCGCCCGAATAGTGGTGTGTATCCTTAAACGAACGATTGCGTTGGACGTGCGAGACAACGCGCGAGTGCGTGGGGATGTGTTTGTATACATTTTCATTTCATCAACGCTTCCTTATCATCCTAGCGAACATATAACACAGTATAAACATTATTATCAAGTATTAAAACACTCGAACCACTTGCTTACCTGACCCACAGGGGGCAATGCAGGGTAAATTATTACAAGTTATATTAAAATGAATTATTATTTTATGGGGATAAAACACACCATACACACCAACATACAACCCGTCCACACACACACAAACACACACATCAATTTCAATTTACTCACACCACACACAGCCGACACTTGCACACAACTCGGCGAAAACTCACTCGCCTGCCATGCATGTAGCAAAAACAAGACACACATCACACCCGCACATCAAAACGCTTCAGTATCATAACATGAAAATGTGTTAAAACACCTAATAATGTCTATAACTGATTTAAAGCCAGAATAATTGGCAAAACTCTGGGAGGCAGCATGATCAGAATATTACAAAACAGCAAGAGCGATGGGTGTATACTTCCGTGATAAGCATGTAAGGGGAGGAGAGGACGCATGGTTGTATTCTCCGCTGACTGAATAAAACTGAGAACAGTTAATGGCAGTTTTACAGAGGTCTTGCATGATGACACCAAGAGTTTTTGCCTTGATACATTGTCATTCATAGTCTTCAAACTAGCTTTGAAGTCATTTTCAATAGTATGAACCCAAGGACCAACCTCATAGTCACATATTCATCAACCTCAAACTTTCACCAGTTTCTTGAATAAGCCTGCTGATAGTTTTTGGTTTGCAAGCTTTCCTCTCCTTATTAGCATTCTTCATGCTTTACTTATAGAATTGGGGAACCGTGTACTACCGAGAGTTATGCGACAGAACGCGGTTATGATTCAATATCCGGACGGTCTTGCAGAAGTTAGAGAAATGTCTGAAGGGAAACTGTTAAGGGGGTATTTGTAGCTTTTGGAATCCAGGAATATCAGCATAAATATAAGGTCTTCATGAACAGTTTCTTGCAAAAACGGACGATCGCCAACAGGACACAATCATGTCGCCAAGTAAAACCTTCCTTGATTTAAACGTTCAAGGCAACCATTGAGTACGTGAAAAGTGGTGGGGTTCGGTTTACTTTAACTGCTAGGAACAAACACGCGGAGGTCTGATTTTCCATCGTCCGGAGTTGACTCTGTTGGCAAAGTGTCAGAAGAAGCACGAAGGACAAAAGAATTGACCTGGTGGTAAGCAGTCATGTATCTTTCGCCACCCGCCACAACTTTTTGTCACTTTCACGTTTCATTGGGCCTCACGACATTTAGATTGACGAGAGGGATTGGAATTTGCATTCCATTTCGATTCAGACACTTCTTGTTTTATCTTTGAAATGGCCTTCTTATATTGATTCAGGGACTGATGGACGTTGATCTTTTTCAGGACTTTCATACCCTGACATAATAACAAAGCCTGGAACTGTAGCTTTTTTTCATCATCAGAGTCAGGGAAGGAATATTTCCCTGACGAAGTTTCATCCCTCTGTGTGGCATAAGTTGACTTAGTGCGTTAGCTTTCGTAATTCGGTAAGTCCGGAAGATACGGTACACCCAAAAGATAGGGGATGGTACAAAATTGCTGTTGTCGCACTGTGCGGAAGTTGGAGCCAAGACTTAACAAATCTGTTTATTTTTGCTTGTGATTTCCTCCAGATTTGTTTTTGCAACGTTAATGAACTGTGAGAAAATACCGATACTAGGATAAGGTAAGTAAAGAAGATCCACGTGTATCCCTCCGCGGATGGGCTTTACTATCAATGTTCTGCCCTCAAACTAGATTTCGATAGACTCAAGCACTGAGATCCGGCTAGGCAGATCCGTATGAATTGACGGGTGGTTGATTGATTCTCCCAAGAAACTTTGTAGGCTTATCTTAACCATTGGGATCTTGACTCAGTCTAGAACATGTTGTATTGTTGTCATTAATAGCAAGATGATAATTCTTATCTGGTCTAGGAGTAAGGTCCCATTGAAGTGGCTAGAGTATGAAACTTGTCCAGCAAATCCTTATGGGCTTCCTTATCAGCAGTAATAAGAGTTAGATCATCAGCTAAACCTTTTTTACACACACATGCGGGGAAGATTTTGCTGATTTAGTATCAGAAAGTTTGTCCGTCGAATTTTCGAAGAGGTTTTCAGGGGTAAGTCCGAAGAGCGGAAGCCGTCATCAGAACTCCTGCAAGACACCACTCGTTTCTTGTAAAAGTTACATTGTGGATTTGCGTTGACCCCTTTAATACAACTGTGCACACCGTCATTTTATAACTGTCATATGTGCAAGATACCATCCTGGGCGGGTTCTTCCCGCTTTATATACAAATGTGCACCGCATGGTGGGGTGGGGGGGGGGGGGGGGGGGGGGTTTTTGTTATGGGGGGGGGGGGGAACCCGCCGAAGACTGGATTTGGAACCGTCAATCTGTATCCAAAACTCAGAGTGCTGTTTTACAATATATAAAAGCGGGTTCACTGCTATCAAGAAGAATGATGGGGATAAAGCGTGTCACTTGAAGACACGCGCTTAATAGGCACCGGTTTTGTTTGCCATCGGGAGCACTTCACAATAACTTCAAGAACTGTGGCGTAGATCTTTTCAATACATACTCGATGATTTCTAAGTAACGCGATAGGAAGTTCAAATTGGAAAATAAGCTTGTGCGGTACTGAGCCGAAGCTTTGCAAATCCAAGAATGTTAACATAAGCCTGCTCCTTGTTTTTGTTCGGCATCATCTAATATAGCATTTAGTGAGTATATGTGCTCAATCAAACCATTTTGACCCAGAAAGGAAACCTTTCGTTCTGACTTTGAATCAATTACCCCATTATTCAAACAAAAACTGCTCGGAGACGAGTGGCAGAATTTTATGCAAAAGCTTAGAGATAGCTGAGGTGAGTGCTATGGAGAAATTTGGATGGGTCACTAGCCATCACACACCTTTTTTGTCATAAGCTGCAAAGCCCATTGACCATGACGTGGGAGGATTTGTGCCATCTAACACATCTTATTGGTACAACGTCGCCAAGAAACTGGTGGGTACAGGGTAAATGTTTAAGATACTTTATCTTATTTGGTCGGGACCTGGAGATGCTGACGAGAACATTTCCTAGAAAATTTGATATCTTTCGGCTAATGGCAGAAAGATTTAACACGGCCCAGTTAATTACCGGCGATGGCAATCCCTCTGGGACAACAAAATGAATTCCGATGTGGACCTATAAGTCTTTTGCATAACATTCGTAGCACTCATCTATGAGAATAAAGGCAATTCATTTGTATCTTTACCATGAGAGGCCCCTTTGCATAAGTATACGGATCACTGCGAAAAAGTCTTTCATTGCGGAATTGTTTTGTTTGTAGCTTGATCGGCTCTATCGGCTTCTTTAAAACTATGACGTTATGGCCCCGGACAGCTTAATAAAGTCTTGTGATTGTTTTCCACGAATGTTACGACGCCTGGTTTTTGATTCTCTAATGCTCGTAGCCTCTTCGGAATTTTTTCAATGCGGCGTTGTCTGTGAGGTCCTTTTGTGGTCTTTTCACTGACCCGGTGCTTAACTAAAGTAGTCCGGACGACATCCGAAAAATCAAGGACGACCTCAGCTGGGTCGATAGTATCCGTACATAGCCGAGCGTGTATATCCAAAGTGTTCCTTTTCAAATCTGATCAATATCATTCCAGTTTACATTGTTAAGGTTTCCAAAAGCGGGCTTAACACATGTTTTACTGTAACACAATGGTGGGGTAGCGGAATTTAAAGAAAATCCAAATTCACTCGGTGCAAAATTCAACATCACGTTCCAATATCACTATAGACAACTCAGCTATCCACATCAACCTATCACAGAACGACAAGTAAAAGGATAAAAAAAACAATCGGATTGATACACAATGCGGCTGAGATGTTATATGAGGTTTGATATGCTCTGGGAATGGATTGCGAAGCTTGCATTGGGGTTTAAACCCAGTTTTCCACGGAGCAAAGTTACATCAAACCCTCTTCCATGCCGCACATCTATATCTTTAATTATGTGTGCTTGGAGGAGTATCCAAAGCAGATTGTATATTTGTTATGAAGTTATATGTGAACCACAACCATTTAAGTATTCTACTGCAGTAAATACGAAACGCCCGTGAAGACACCACGAAGGCCACGGAAGTACGACAATTGATCGCCATTCGCCTCGTGTAGATTGCCCCAATTTATTGCGTTTATTGCCGAGTTGCCGACCTTGGACAGAACAAAATTAAGTTAGTTTCGACGCGATCTATATCCTTAATTTTGCATATTTCTTCTCAATTTCCCTAAAGTTGGCATTAGCTTACAAACGGATTAGATTTCACTCAATATAAACCATTTTGGTGAAAGTTTTCCCAACCAATCGCCCTACACTATTGATCCCGAAACCCCGCATGTTTGCCGATTCCGGTGAATTTGGCCTCTTTGATGATTATTCTCCTGTAAAAAACGGAAAAATTGCCCACTATAAGAAGATTGTGACAACATGAACATACGTTAGCATACATCAATAAAGCTGCTCGTTGCAAAGACCTGCTTTATGGAAAGAAATCCAGAAAAGGTATCTTCCTCTTTAGATTAAGAAATGCAAAATATCGACTCGTGTGCAAAAAATCCTTGATGAAATTATCGGGCAAGGGGACGCTATTACTCAATCAGTTACACGAGACACCCTTTTTGAAAGATATTGATGCCGATCGGAAACGTAATCACCAACATGTTGAAAAATTGGCAAATACTACAAACCGTTGGATAAACGACGACGATGGATCTGTGCCCAATATGACATGTTGCAAACAAATTGAAGGAAATGTTACGCGAGGTGTCTGAAATGTTTACGGGTAGTTCAAACGATGTACCAAAGTTTGAATCAATTTTAGGAACTTCCACGCAGAAGCAACCTTGTATGTGGGCCCAAGTAAAGGACAATTCCAAATTATATATGTGTCGAAACAGCTCATTACCACCAATTCAATTGCGGTTCACCTGCGGAGTCTTGATGCTTACAGCGAAGGGTTTATGTACTTGTTCATATGAAAGCTTGTTGCGTACCCATCCCAGGATCCGTCCTACCTCGGAATCATTTACATCTGTGGACTGATTCGCGGTGCATACATCAGTCCTTTGTACTGACCAGAGCTGATAATAACAACCCATATATTCCACGGATGTTTGCAGTGGATCTATCAGCAGCGTATCTTGTTGCAAGAACAACCGAACTTGAGTCCTCCTCTGAATTAGGCGTTATACTCTACCTTTCTCTCCATCCTGGTATTGATGAAAACTGCCTGGGAATTTCGGAGCATGCAAACCAACGGAAAGGGCATATTGTAGCTGGTAATGTCGTTGACTCCTCCATTCTATTCATCCTCCCCACCTGATGGTTTTTAGTCAAATTCATCAAGTGCCTCTTTCGTCCATGTTAAGATTGCCGCCTATGACACCCTTGTCGCTTACACGCCATGGAAGCAAATAGGGTTCTGCTTTAATTTCCAAACTTCTCTTCTTCGAAGCAACTCCGTGAGGTGTCAACCTCTCGTACGCCCAGCCCAACTGGTTGTGTTTCGACATTCGGGTAGTCACCGTACATTTGTAAGCGGGCTTTTGATTCTGGTTGCAGGCTCAGTGGATCTGTATTGTTCAGTCACTGGCGACATGAAAGAGAATGTGTTTTTCAGTTTGGAGTCCACCTCAAGACTTTAGCCCTTTTACACCAAAGGGAAGCTATAGCGCCGTAGCTGAATGGCGATTCGGATAAAATCTACGGTGTTCTGAAGACGCACTATCGAAAGGTAATCTTTCCGTTTCACTAAACAACACATAACTGATACGAAAAAGGGTATATTGACGCCTTCTATTTTATTGCAACTAGCAAGAGCCGTAGAAGTATCAGTGAAGGTATTTCAGAGTCGCTGCAAAAGTACTTACATGTGCCTCCATGTTGTAACCTGTCAAGTCACCTAGCAGGTAACTGCAGTGTACACTATCTGGTGTGTTACTGCTTAGTGAACAATAGCTTTGTGCACCAAATGGGCTTGTGTACTTCACAATACTAGTTGTGGTTCTAGCCTCGATAATTCTTTTAAGGAAAGTCACAATTGGAGGAGTAACCCTACGAGAGTACAATTTTGCCATAAACTTTCCTTTTCTTCCGTTTCTTCTACGACATACTATCGCTTTTGATGTTTTTACTCAGTATTATATGAACATGAAATACATACTTACAATAGTTTATGTACAGAATACTCCGTTCACATTGCATCACTACTCGAATACTCGCATTTACCAATTGTTTTTCGTAAAGTCTGCTGAATTCAGGGTCGCTAATGGTCCACAATCCCCCCCCCCCCCCCACAGGCGCGCGAGCGTCTTGCTTAAGCCTTATTTATACTGTATATATATGGCCTGTCCACATTACCGCAATTCCCTGGAGCAATTGACACACACAATAGCTCGGACTCGTTTGCAAACAACAATGTGCGCCTCCGACTATCAATCATAATAAGCAAGCATCCTTGATGGCCGCATAACCCACCAAAAGAACTCCCCTCACCCCCTGAAATTTGTCCTGTCAGTTCAAACGATACATCTTTTTATACCATATGGGATATCATTAGAAGCGGGTGTTTTATTTACGCGTATTTCGATTTCGACACCTCATTTGTTGCGATCGATGGAGTATTGGTTTGACGTTATGCCCCCCGTGACTCGACCCCCCAGTATTTTAAAAGTTTCAGTATTTTTTTCCTTCTTTATCTTTATAGAACCTCTTTGAGTGCAATCCTCTTCTCTCTGCATAGTATTCTCCTTCTCTATATATGAGGTGACTAATCATGTTTACAAACAAAGTTAACACCTGGTCTACTGCCTGTTTAGAGGGCGAATAATAGCCCATACGTTCAGCATTCAATGCCTTATCACGCCTGATTGAGCGCGCAACTTTTAAAAGCACAAGCCCTGCTGATGCGCAACGCAAGGGGGTGAAACCCATCCAAAACCAGTCGTCCGTACTGGGCGCTGAACATTTTGAATTTGCACGGAATAAAATTATCAGTTTGGGTGCTTGTTACACACATAATGTCAATTCGATACAACAATCCGCCAAAATATCAGTTGTTGGGATATTGGTGCTATTGGTGGTTAAATTTTTGTCCTACCCATGGCACACAACGATGAAATGACACATGCAGTCGTCTTGATTTAATGAACCGCCTCAATGAATACATCTTTTCAACCTAACGCGCATTGCATTTGAGAAAAGAGTACTCTGAGCACAATGATCCAGGTACACTATTATTCCACCTGGCCACCTCTAACACACATAATTTGTATCACTACCGATTAGTGTAATATGCCAAGCGGCCCCCACAGTATGTGGAAGAAGCGGAAGGCCCATTGCTTTTCTATTGTTTGCGTACTCTGGTTTTCTATTGTGGGGGTGTCGGCAAAACATGGCGAGACGGTGATTTCTGAATTACGTAACGTGTTGCCTGTCTATCTATATAGAACCTTTTGTGCTCAGCATACTGCCCTGCCGGCAGTGTTTTGTTCGTTGCCCCGGTTGTTGACGTTGGGGGTTTTCCCCCCCCCCCCCACAATGTCAACTCACTATAGGGCTTAAACTGCAACAAGATATTGTTGTGGTGAAAATAGAGACAACAACCCTTTACTTCCTGGGCTGACATGACCGGCGATTTAAAGAGAAATGAGCATTTCAAAAGTCACAATGTGATATCATTACTACTTCGCTGATTTCAAAACACTTAACCTTCATGGGAGTCTTATTAATGTGTGAACCAACATCGCTTTTAACTCTTGACATTAATTTCTTATGGCACTTATTCAGATCGTTTGAAATTTGAATGCTAACTGGTATGTCGTGCAATTCTTCGACAAATATTGTCACCTATGCTGCTTTGCTGCCAACGACTTCAACTGACCGAACCTAACTCCCAGATTTAAAAAGTTGCAGTACATCCTATTGACAGCATACTGTTTACAGATGAAATCAGTACACTCTCCCTTTTCTTTCTCTGCATGAAAAAAAAATTCTATTCTCCTCTATATGGGCTTACTGCCTCTTTAATCCGGGGTGGGTTTTCGGTCATTAAGTGGGCGTCACTTTAACAATACTTCAATCAATCCCACACAGGAGGTGTCAAATTGCGCCTAAATAAACAACGCTTCCATTATATCCCATAATTGTATCGTTTGAACTTCACAGAACAAATTTTCAGGGATTGGTAGTTACTTTTTGGTGTTGTTTATGATACTTGTTACGTCATAAATCCCTCCCGTCCTTAACCTTCAAAACCCCCTGACAAAAACACGGAGCGGAACACCTACCTTGGTTTATTGGAAACTTGGCTCTAGATCTGAAAAATACCTCTACCTCACTTTTTCCGGTGATTGTCAGATTTTCCATCCAGGGACGTTAGGGATATGGAAAAGCAACCCCCCTCTGAGAAATCCTCGCTATTGCGAGAATATTTTCCTTGAAATGAAATAAAACCCGGGAAATAACCAATTATCTAAAGCGGTTAGACAAGGCGGTCAAACAGTGCTAACCAAACCGCAGACAGCTGTGGTATTGTGGCTCGGATACTGAACTAAAGTAGTTGTGGGCGACACAACCACGAGAAGGTACTAGTGTTCCGCCCCCAGTGCAATATTTTCAATGCAGTTTTTTTGCACTGGTTTGTAACAGAATTTATAGGGCAACAAAAAGTATTAATTACAAGAATTGGGATGGTTTCTGTTCATTGGTACTTTTTGTCACTGCATTAGGACACCATTTGTAATTGTAGCTGGAAGAAATACATAGGGAAGACACTACCCTCCTCTTCCCACAACTATACAGTCGCCATAGCTATGCGTTAAATTATTTGGCAACATCATGTTTAACTCGAGATTCCCCTTCGTGAAGCTTTATATATTCTAGATCAGGTGGAGAAACTTTCTCTAGAACATATCCGAATTTAAAGATAACATTTAGGGTTAGATTTAGATATTTACTGTTTTCAAAGATTCTGTTTTTTTGGTTTCACTTCCAACCGTTAGCCTCGCATGCATCTTGTGTGTTAATATGTCGCCGCTCAACTAAACTCAAACATTCCCGAGTGGTTACGAACACATACAACTACTAAGCAATAATTTGGGTCCAACAACGTCACGTAAGATCCAAGAATATATCTCCAATACGAAATCGGTTAACTACAGTCCTTGATAAACATCGAACCCGATATAGGATTGTGTCGCCCGAATAGTGGTAACGGCCGCCAAAGGACCCAAAATATGACTTTTGGACGGCGTTGTTTTGTTTACAAGTACAACCTGTGGATTCATACCACATGGGATATACATCAACGATATGGGTTGTTGGCCTTTCTACATTTTTTTTTTTTATTTTAGGGTCAAGAATGGCCCAAAGGGTAAAATTTTCCAACATAGGTAAAATCAGTCCAAATTCATTCTTTCTTCAAATAATCTTCAGACATGTCAATTTACTTCAAAGGAGTCATCTTTAAGTGAATATAATGGCAGCCATATCCAATTTAATGATTTTTGGGGTCAAATGGCCAAAAGTTCAAAATTGAAAATACCAAAAATATGTATAAATCAGTCGAAATGCATTCCTTTCTTAAAATCAATCTATCAGAACACTCCTGTCCATTTACCTTCAAAGGAGTCATATTTTAAACACCCTCGATCTACCGAAGGGGGGGTGGGGGGGCAACTACGGGCTTAACCACCGCCCCCTTCTAAATGTTTTTTTCCGCGGGCTTGCTAAACCCCCCTTTTTTAGGTGACCCAAAATTATTTAAGTATCTGTCACTTGACATGTTGCCGCTCCTTTTAATCCAATAACAAATATCCACAGGGATTCGATAAATCTGGTGATGGTGGGGGAAATAAGTACCAACCTGCCTCACACAATCCCCAGGAACATCACAGACACTTAATTTTGGTACCAATAGATGCTATAGTCCTCCTCTTTCTCCATTGATCCAAAATGAGTAACAACCCCAAAACCCATGCAACCTAGCCCTTACGAGTACACAATGACGTCATAGAGTTCACATGTACAGCAAAACTGCCATTTCCATAGACCCACACAGTGAAAAATCAATTTTTCGCCACAAAAGGTTGGACTATCAGATTTTCATGCGGTTTTTGATCTACTTGATGGGAAATGAACTGTTTTATTATAATTACAGCATTTAGGCTATAAATAAGGTGTTTGAGTCGCTAAAATTGCGAATCTCAATTTTTCCACCTATATTCAGTATTTTTCGGACTTTCCTCAACACATGACGTCCATGGTGACGTCATAATGGGGATGTTAGGACTTATTTTGGTATCACTAAAAAGAAGAAAGCTCTAAAGCTATCCTTTTTGGGTACCAACTTTTACAAGGATCGGGTGTTCAGTAACGAAAAGCCCAGGGGAGGGTACCCACCCCCCTTCGGGAGTTTTGTTACAAAATGGCTCAGGTAGACGAGGGGTGAAAGTGGATGGAAATGAGCCAGTTTCAACTTTTAATTTTGGTGGTCAAAATGGCCAAAAAGCGTAAACTTGTCCAAAAATAGGTAATCAGTCGAAATACATTCATTTCTTAAAATAATCGATTAGAACATGTCTATTCACCTCTCAAAGAGTCATATTTAATTGGAGAACATGGAAGCCATTCCGATTTTATACATTTTGGGTACATTGTCCCCCTAACAGATGTGTTCAAATGGATACCCAGTCCCCAATACCTTCGTTTTACAATATTTCAATGAAACATTTGCCGTTATATCTCAAGGAAACGTCAATAAGTACCTTATGTGCTGTCATTCTATTTTCATATTTTTTAGATCAAAATGACCAAAAACACCTATCAAATTGGTCAACCCAAAAATGGTTACATCAAACTTACATCCAATGATCGTAGAAGTGGATGATAGAAAGCGATTTGGCTTAATTGACAATTTTGACATAGGGCAATAGAGCTCATTTGATGTTTTCTACCGTATTAACCATAAACGGAGATGCCCCTTGAGTTCATTTTTCATCCTTAGCCCAATGTGCCTACAAGATGGTAAACCACACAACATACATATCAAATATCACCACCAAAGACATGAGTATAGAGTATACCAAGGTATATTTATTCTCAATTGGAATCCCTAGCACGTATCCACCTAATTATACTTACCTTGAACCATTATGTTCTTATCTAAGTTTTTTAGAAAGAGGCCATTATGCATGCTTTACCATATGTGGACGGTTTTAACATTTTAACCCCAAAATGGGTTATTGAAATGGCTAGCACTTTCATTTACTTGTCAATGTCCCCTTGGAAGTATATGATTAAATGTCCCCTTTAACCTCGTCTTACCGGGTGGTGGTCCCCTATAGTGAACTTTGCTCCGTGCGCTAAAATGTCCAGAAGCTTTGGCAAAAAGCTTCCGAGTAAATCATTTTTCTCATCCTTTCCCGTCATTTTTATCGAAAAAAATGTGAAGGTATATGTCACTTCACAGGGGTTAGGGTATCCGTCAAGTCGGAAGGGTACGGGGGTGCCACCAAATACTTTATGGTACATTTTTTTTTAATATTATGGCAAAGTATGGCTCTAAAAACTCTATATTGTTGTAAAACTAGGCATTGCCCTCATTTAGAGCGGAAAACCGCATGAAATCCATATCCTAACTTTATTAGCGTAAATAGATATTTTCGACATTTTCTATGGAAAACCCAATTTGGCCGACTCGTGGACTTTATTGGCGTCATTGGGACCCATACTAGGTATGGTTGGTACTTGTTTTTTGGTATTAATAGAACTAAGGAGGCCATAAGCTATCCCTTGGTATCAAAACCACAAGCATTGGGTGCTTTAAACGAATTCTCGAGCCCCCCTGCTGGATAATCATGGTACAAAAAAAACTTGGCATATAGACGAGGGTTATTTTGAGAAAAGATTGTTTTGACAATTTATTTAGTGTTTGGAGAATTTGAACTTGTTTGGCCATTTTGACCCTACAAAGTGTCATTTGAATGGCTAGCACCTATTAATTATATTTAGTTTCTTTGTAAGTGAACTGTACATGTTCCCCTTAAGATTATTGAGAAAGGAAGGCATATGACTCCTTTCATGGATTCTTTGACAATTTATGCTGTTTTTTGGCCCATTTGACCCCAGCATATGTAAATTGGAAGGCTATAGCACTCAATCCGGTCCTTTGTGGTTCCCTTGCGATGTAACCACCCACATGTTTTGATGCAACCTTTTGTGAAAAGCCAAGGCAATATGAGTGATTTACCTATTTTTGGACTATTTTGCCTTTTTTTGGCATTTATACACCAAAGTTAAAAAATTAAGAATGGCCACACCCCATACGCCATTGTATGTCCCATTAGGATGCGAATGCATAATGGTTGGATTTTTGTAACAAATTAACGCCGATCAAAACTTATTTTCTGAGCACTTTTTTGCCTCAAAAATTGGGCCGGCCGTCTATGGTTGTATCCTTCACCACGATTGCGTTGGACGTGCAGAACACGCGCGAGTGCGTGGTATGTGTTTGTATACCACGTTACTTTAATTAGTTGTGGCTTGGAGGAGTATCCAAGCGATTGTATATTTGTATGAATTTTATGTGCCAAACCCTTTAAGTATTACTACTGCGTAAATACGAAACGCCCGTGAAGACACCACGAAGGCCACGGAAGTACCACACTGATCTCCATTCAGCCTCGTGTAGATTGCCATTATGCGTTTATTGCAGAGTTGCATACCTGGAAAAGACAAAATAAGTCCTGTTTCGCACCATCTATTTTGCCTATTTCGCAATTTCCCTAAAGTTGGCATTAGCTTGACAGAATCGGATTAGATTCAATCATTTTACTGTTACGGTTCCAATATGTCTCATAAACCTTTGAAACGTTCCAGTTTGTGCATGACAGGACATGAATGTTGATAATTGTAATATTCGTAATATTGTACTGAAATTTTATGCTACTCAGTGATTGAATTACATTCTTTAGAAGTATTTAGTTTCCCAATAAAAAAAAAAAAAAAAGCAAAAAATTAAAAATGTTTTTTAGCTTTTTTAAAATTTGGATTTTCATTAAAATAGTGGTTGTTAAAGATTAAAATTAGTGCGGGTTCGGACACACTTGACATACTCTTAAACATCACGGTATTCGCTGAGCTCTTGGATTATTAAGTCTGGGGTTTCCCATTTGGTCCTTGTATCTATGTATGTGTTCTTCAATTTTTAGATGTCCAAATCTACTAAAAATATACAAGCTTGCCATCATTAGGCCAGAACACATAATTTGCAATTATCTAGGAATTTTATAGGTTCAGGAAGGCAAGTTCTGCGAAAGTGTTTCACAAACTCCGTAGAACGCTTGCAGGGGAATCTGAACATACCTTTATCTTCGAGTACAACAGCCCAGGAACACCGTAGCTGGAATCCCTTATTCAATACACCAAAATACCCCATACCATAAATCGTTTTTCACACCAGCATAGTCATCTATTGCCATATGGTGTCAATCTAGCCAACACTGTTATGGGCTGGTCACTCCTGTTTCGAGAACACAAACTGTTTTCATGGAACTCCTATTTACATTTTTTTAAATCCCGAGATAACAAATATTCATATAGAAGGGAATCATATCGTCTGAAATAGAATATAGTTATACACGAATACGACTTTTTGATATTAGTAATCAAGTTATGATCCTAAACCACATTGAATGCCAGAAACTCAAACATCCCTACAAATACGGCAGTGGCAAATATTTATTGACATTGACAGCCACACAATAAAACAAAAAGTGGTGTTACACAAGAGGTAAAGGCCAATATGAGTGAGCTTGTTATCATGAGGGAAATGCTTAACATTTATGAAAATAGTAACCCATCTTTTCACTGCAGTGACTGCCTTCGGTCCATTGTGTTAATGATTGGGCTTGACTGCCGACCGAAACTGAGAACGAGAACCGCCGAAGTTCATTCATAGTCTTATTGACCACACACCAACGTCCTAGTCCATACTTTTCACGATTTGACCCAAAACAAAATTGCAACTTTCAACAACTTTGATGTCCAGCGTGGGCGATAAATTTCTTTTTGACCTTGGGGGGGAGTGGGGTTGCGAACTTTATGAATGAACAGTTTGCTGAAAGATCCATTTACTAGCACATTTCACGCGAAGCGCGCTAAAAATTTTTGGCCATTAGAAGCTAAAATCCTTACATTTAATTGCAACTAGAACAAATGCGCGCCAAGCGCGCGGAAATTTACCAATTTTTCAGCTATATGGTAAAACTGAGGTTCATTTTGGTTCAAAAACCACATGAACAGGCATCAAAATGGGGGGGATGGTCCCATTGACCATCCCCCCCTCATCAAATATTTGGGGGGTTATCCCCCCCATCCCCCCCGGTATTTACGCCTATTTGGTGTCAATATATGCGAAATTGAGAAACTATCTACGTTGCTTTTTCACCAGAGAGAACAGCGTACACAGTCCTCAAAAGAAAACGCTTCCGGCCGCATTCGAAAACCAGAAGCGATCTTAGACTTAGAGGGCGACTCGAAAGGTGTCCACCACTGGCGAGTTTCCAAATTGTGTAACACGTTTTTCTATGGAGTGCACTGCGCACTATGGGATATTGCGATTTATCCGTATTGAAATACGGTTTCACAATTTGGAAACGCGACGACCCTCTTACTACGACATCTAGTTTTAAACACAATCCCATAACATTTTGTGGTTTCCTGGTTTGGTCAGCCTAGATAAGAACTCTCTCCTTTGTTCTACACTCAAATGCGACTTACAGAGTATGGCTATACTCGATTCGCGTGATATAGGGACAATCTGTCCTTGTTTGTTAGAGGGCGCACGGCAATTAAACTTTGCATCAACTGCCTATACTGTCTGTTCAATTAACTTATATGTTCCGGTTTTTTTTATTAAAGGAAAGATGTCCAGATTTTTGTCAATCTCAGTTTGAGTTACCTCCTAAAATAATATGTCATACCTCACGAATTCCCGAAAAAAATAATACAATTTTGATGTCAATATAACAAATAGAGGCATTTTATTTTTGCTTTTTTGACATACGAAGAAAAACGGCGGATTTTTTCGCCACGGCTTCATTGAGCAAAAGCTTCGCAATTTTGCTCTACTCGTGACGTCAAGTGAGTGAAACAAAACATCGTGTTGACTCGAATTGTATGCTGACACTGTAATATATGAATGGATTAATTAAAGTAATATAAATTTGCAAAATAAGTTACAGAATGACAATTTTGTTTCATTTCGTTGTTGTTTTAATTATTATTGAAGGGCAAAACTGCGATAATGATGGTCACAACGACGTAAATATGGATGGACTTGTGACTTCACCATTGCCTGCGATGTGGATTTGTCGAATCGTTTTCGAGTAAGCTATTTGCGGAAAATTAAAAGGGCAAAATACTCAAAATTGTGACAATTTCAACTTATTTTTGATTTATAGTGTAAATTCTCCGTTACTTAAGGCTTTCCATCCATACCAATTTCCAAATATTCAGCAATCATGACATATTTCCTTTAATGCATCTGGTCAAGTTCAATCCCGCCTGGGGGGTCCCCGGGACTGGCGGGGTTTATGCACAGGGACATAGCCTGGGCATGTCAAACAGTCATTGCCCCGCAACCGGGATGTTAGCCGGGACTGGCCGGGCATGTTACGTTATCTTGATCCCCTCCTGCGGACACTCATTGTGATAGCCTGGTACTTAAGCCGGGAGGTCAAAATTTTCCCGGCAGCGCCGGGACATAAACGGGGGACTTTAAACGCATGTGTCACACCATAATAAACCCATGGCTATCAGTGATCAGTATCGCCCGTCAATCTATAGTATATCACCCTTTTATATATGCTACCATTGCCGTCCGATCCTTCCTTCGTGAAAGCTAAGGCAACTATACACATTGCCACTCGCCTCGTCGCACGGTCGAGATATCAACTAATCCGAGGACCGATATTTTCAACGTAAAGTCGCCCAGAAAACATCAAATCACCAGGAAGAATGTTTAAAAAAATTAATATCCAACCGATCACAAGAAACTTTTATTAGAGTTTGTCCTGTTTCTTTATTCATAAAATCACCGGAGTTTGAATCTATTGATATTTCTGCTAAATGCCAGGAATATGGTCATTTCATTGCTAAAACTGCGGCATTTTACTATGAAAATATTGAATCGCATGAACAATAAATGCTCATGGCAATACATTCCTGTTCTAGCTCAAAATACTACTCGAACTGCCGCATGTTCCGATATAAATGTAATCGCCGGATTTCCGAACTTGTTTTTTGGCAGTGTTTCTTCCCCTTCCAATTGTCCATTTTTTATCGGATCATTGCAATTTTTTTGAACTGCCGCGCGTTCAGCCAAGAGTACAGCTGTCCAGGCCTCCTGTGGGCGTTTAATAGCTCATTTCCCGCAGGCGGCGCTGAGCTGAGTCCCCGGCCTGCTTGGGTCTAACATTTATTGAACAGGGGGAAATGGAACGATTGCTCATAAATCTAAAAATTATAACACAATCATTTAATTGGCAAATAAGTTTTCCTTTTTTTATTTAGGAAATTGAGGAACAGATTTAAGTAAAGTGTAACCATTTAATATTGACAGTGGGTTTGGTTGGCTTTGGCAATCGATCTTGGCAATTCATTGATGTTAAAACAAAGTCGAGCGCGGTCGGCCTTGGATGGGAGACCGACAGGGGTTTCCGCATCCAGGAATTTGTTACTTTTTTGTTTAAGAAAACAAAAAAAAAAAAAAAAAAAACAAAAAAAAAAAAAAGGAAAAAAAAACAAAAGCGAAACACAATATTTTTCAAATCCAATATTTTACTCAACGTGTCTTTTAACTTTGAAAATGTTACCCAAACTACGGTTGTTCTCATAATTTGTACCAGTCGTATTAACAACATTTTAATGCAAATATAAACTTTCCCTTTTTTCCAGGGCCCTATCATAGAAAGTACTCTTCCAGATTATTCATATTTCGCCTTTAAAAAAATGCACAATAGACTCACCTGAAGAAGTTATATTTATTTTTCTTTGAGAAACTCACTATACAAATAACTTCGGCAAAAAATAAATAACGAAAATCTCAAACCAAACCTTCGTGTAAGTGTGATTGTTTGTTCAGAATTTTGTTTTTTCAGAAAGATGCAAACCGTCCTCCCAAAAAATGGAAGTAGTCAATACGATTCAATGGAGCCACAATTGGTGATTGCAGACTATAAATTCTGTTGTTTTATGCACGTTTTTTCGCCTTTTTATCTGCGGCATATATGCAATCCATCATGCATTTCCAACAGAGAGCTTGAGTGCCTCCCCTTGATGCTGATATTGTCTTTAAAAGGCCTCCGTATTTTTATGAGCAACTTTTTGCTAGACCGATTCGGATGATTATAGAAAGTTTTGAAAATGAATCCTCTCACTGAAAACAGTTTTTAGGTTCGATATAATTTGACATCTATTAAAAAAAGACGTATAATCATGCGTTCATGTCAGAATTGAATTTTGGCCTACATTTTGCTTTTCTTTCTAAATAAGGCTATCCTCTAGATTATTTTAATTCCTTCGTCAGTATAGGCTCTATAATTTGGTCCAATACCGAAATGCTGAGGGAAGAATCTTTTAATGGCAAAAGAGCATTTTTCATTTTTGGGTTTCTTCTCATGGCGAAAAAATGGCCCGTATTAAAACGGAACGCGTAAATTGTGAAATTGGCAGGAACAGCTATAATATTTCAATCATGAAAATGAAAAAAATAATCCCCGACGGCCTACCTTTAGGCATAAAAATATTTGTTTGGGCGTAATGAGAAAAAATATCAGGGTCGGGTTCGGTCAGTCAGCTTTTTTAAATTTTTTTTAGATCTTCTCAATGTTTTTACTCAAAATGATAAAATGCTACTATTTAAAATCTTTTTTCAATGACATTTAGCAAGATCTTTTATTTTACTTGTTGTAGTTGCTTTTTGTCTTGTTTTGTCTTTTTTCCGTCTTGTTTGGTAATTTTTTTTTTTTTAATGTAATTGATTTTTTAGTTTTTTTGTTTTTTTAATTTTGTATTTTGTGCTATGGCAATAAAAACTTTTGAGTGGCAGGTTTTTTTTAAGGTCGGTCGGGTTCGCCAAACAACAATTTTTGTTATGCCTCTTCCTTACCCTTCGCTTTTCTTTTTAAAATTCCCAATCATGCCGAATAAAGATGTAAACAATACCGCAAGCGTTGCAATCACATCAATGCTAATCGGGATGCTAAACGTACAACCCGTAAGTTGTGATCAAAATAGACTCAATTTACTATAATACAAACATTTAAAAAAAAAAAAAAAAAAAACATAAAAATTTAAAAATCACCGGGTGTTTTTCGATGTACCGTATAGTAAATT